>JAODAL010063687.1:0-19111 GCA_025379985.1 Phyllomedusa bahiana
AGATCAAATAAAATAATGGATACAACAAAAGGCAGTTAAAAAAATCAAGTTACCGGTTGCTTGCTTGTGGCCCGGCCCATGGGGGGCAGATGTGGCCTGGCTGCTGAGTGATGATGTCAGGGACCTGCTCTCGGGCACCCCCCTCCTCTGGATCAAACGGGAAGAGCCAACTCTGGCTCCTGGTTATATCTGCGGGGGGCAGCCCACTGGCAGCCCCCTAAAACCCCCCTGGGACGGCCTATGCACTCCTCCCACCCCAGGTCATGCAGTTTCTGATGCAAAACCCAAAATGGACGTTTAACTGGGCAGGGCATTGGCAAAAGACCTGCGCCGGTGGTAACATCCGAACCCTGGGCTTTCCTGAGCCTGGATATCAAACTGCTATCTTCTGGACCCCGTAGCCCGGTTCTGGATATCTCCGTCCCCTGGCGTCCTGGAAAACCGGGAAATGGGCGTGTCGTGGGGGAGCTCTATATTTTGTGATATGAACCCGCCACGCACCAGTTATGAGCGGATCGCCTATGAATCGATATGACAAATCGAGAGACCCGACGGGGTTTAAATGATTGTTGGAGTCCTTTGAAGCTGGGACGGCATTTGTTCAGGGCTAATGAAAATTCATGAGGTCTTTTCATGGTTTGCCCCCCCCCTGCTGGGGCGACATCCTATAGAAAGGCATCTCCACTGGGCTTCGTTACTGTGTAAATTGAGCTTGTGCTGGGGTGGGGGAAGCTGTGCTCTGACTAGATACAGAATGGTTGAGGGGGGAGAGAACTGACAGTGGGGAATGGAATAAAGTGACTTCTACATCACAATGATAGTATACAGGTAAGAGTCAGAGGTGCAAAAATAAGTATGGGTTACAGACAAAGGCAGTAAAATGTTACCTTTGGTTTTCGGCCCACGGGGGGAGCTTATGTGGCCTGGCTTCTGTTTTGGGATGCTCCTGGAAATGATCTTAGGTTTCCCATTCCTGGATCGAGGGTTTGAGCCCACCCGGGCTCCTGCTTATATCTGTAATTGGGGTCAGCCCACGTGGCCGCCCCGCTACCTCCCCCACACATCCCTGGGAGGCCTATGAACTCCTCCCATTCTGGCCATGCAATTTTTTGGGCTGAAAAACCAAAAGTGGACCATAACACGGCAGGGCATTTGGGGCAGAACCGAGCCGGGGCATCATCAGAACCGGGTGGACCTACACTACGGCCTTCATGCCCGACATAGTATCCTAGGTTGTTCCTAAGTCCATTTCCAGTCCCATGCGCCCTAGAAACAGGGAGTAGCAGCGGGCTGTGTAGATAAGATTCATCATTTTAAAATGTGAAATCGGGAGTATTACCCACGTTCCACAATTCTCTTATAAATCTTTAGGAAAGATCGAGGCCGCTGCGGCTGGGGCGGTTAATTCATGGTCTTTGTTCTGGGGTTGAGTGTGCACATGTGTCTCATAAGTGCCAATTAATGAAAATAAGGGTTCTTTTGATGGGTTCAACTCTCCTGATGTGCAAGCTTCCTATGGAGAGCATTTTCAATGGTTACTTGGCTGTGCTGATTAACGTGTAAATGAGCTTTTCCTGGAGGCTGGAGGCCATTCTGTGAGATCTGACTAGTTATGAAGTGGAGGATGACTGTCATATTAGTGAATTTTCTTCACAAGCCCCAAGTGTTGGTTGACAAGGCGACCTCAATACAGGTGGGATCCTATATATATGTTTCATCTTTTGCTGCCTGTACAGGACCTCCAACATTTCGGGAGAAAAAATTCCAGCTACAAGCTATTCTACATTGATTTAGAAACCTGTGCAGATGAGCGGAGTGCAAAAAACCAAATTGGGGGCAGCCACTCCCCCATACAAACAGTCTAAAAAAAACAATATTTGCACATCCAAAACGTTTTGTTTTTTTTAAATGAGCATAGATGCACGCTGATCTGGCAGTAGAATATTGCATCAGACTGCATTACTCGTTATGACAATCTAAGTTTAATCAAAGAAGACCATTATTAAGAATAAGCTCTTTTTTTTTAATTTTTCACAATTTCTTCAAAAAAATTTATTTCTGTTTCAGCAACAGGTCTTGGGGATAAAATTATGGGATTTTGACAGGGGAATCAATAATTTTGTATTTTAAAAGTAAAACAGGCATCAAATTCAATCCCCCGGAGAAATTGGAGGCACATTTTTTTGGGCCCCTGAGAGCTTAGAAACAGAAATAAAGGGAATTGGGCCAGAAACCAGCCTCCCCAGTGAAGGCAGCTACCACTTGGCAGAGGAGGCCATACCAGCACAGGTACCGGGCAACATTTTGGATTCAGAGCTCTGGCGCGCACCACCATACCGCTCCGTTCAGGAGCTTACAGGCCGTGGCATAGCTCTGACAGCCCTACCCAGGCACTCTAGCCATCCTTCAAGATAGGAAACTTGATGCTAAAGAGGAGGAAATGGCTGGCTATTATAAACCCTTACAAGACACTGTTGCCTTATCTGGTGCATCATGGCCACCTGGTGCATCATGGCCCTTTGAGGGCAACCATAATGCTGATGTGGCCCTTGGTGAAAATTAGTTTGACCTCTGTCTTAAAGTGTGCCTGTACCTACATGTAATTTTTTTTATGAACTGTCAATTGTGTTCATGAGGAGCAGTACTATTTTCGGATATTTTATAGTTTGTATATGAAATTTTTCAACAGCTTTCACCTCTGCAGACTCCAGCTATAGTTTTCAGTTGTCCCTGAACTAGTGAGCAAAGATTATGACACTGCTATGATGTCTCCTATACGCTGCACATACACAAAGTTTAAAGAGTACCTATTCCCTAAACACAAACACACAAAATATAGTAGTAGATGAAATTATAACGCTTTACAATACAAGTCATTAGCAAATCAGAGGGCTCATGTCAGTTTTATAGTGGGACAGAATTTAGTTTCACTTTCTTAGGAGAGCTCTGTATATAGCAGGGATTCTTTCTGTCGAGATACACCACCTGTGCAGGGGGAGTTGAGAATAAAGCTGCTTGTACAGTGTGATCTGAGCCTCTCACTACATACAGTGCTGCAGGCACAGCACACTGAGGACATAGTGTGACAGGCTTTACAGGCATCGAAATTACACTGCTACTAGTGTTATATTCAGCACAGAAATAGCAGCCCAGAGCCTACCAGTGTGATCATGATGTAGACTTACAGGCTCCCCCTGCACAGTGGGCTCTCCCAGCTCAGATGCAGGAGATTTGATACAACTGTCAACATAGTCATCCATCAATCTTTCATGTGCCGACTTGGCCCGACTTCAGTGCTGTCTTAAAGGGGCAGCACTTTTTTAAAAACAGAATTACAGGTGAAATGCTTTGATTTTTCTAATGAAGCATATTTAAGGAAATGTTTGTATTTTAGTCTCCTCTTATTTCAGGAGGTTTCCCTGGAGGTGATAGGTACTCTTTAAGGACAAATCCCTAGGCAATTAAGTCTGCAAAAACAGAACCTTCATCTTTTTATGATTATACTTTATTTCTGTCACTTATGCTTCAAAGTATTTAAAGAGCAACTTGCAGTAAAGAGGAACACTTTCAAATATGGACATCTGAACAATTTATTTTAAGTCAATAAAAAGCACTTATGATTAGCGTGAGCACACAAAATATGTCAGACTTCCTTGCTCTTCAGATTTTCAGACACTGTTTACATAGACCTCATGTTTAGGATTCTTTCAGAAGTAGCTGCGTACTCAGATAATCAACAGTACAGAAACTTAGTTAAAAGTCCCAAAAAGAAGGAAAAGGATGAACAGATGAAGCTCCTTTTGACTTATTCACTGAAAGATTGCACTGTGCAAGGAACTACAACACAACTGCATGTTGTAGTTTCCTGCTCAGCAACACTACCAACAGCTTATAATGGAGCGGTGGTGCCCAATCTGAGCCGCTCCACTACATACTCAGGATTCTGAGAGTCACAGTCAGCAAGCAGTAATTAATGCCGTAACCTAGCTAGATGCTATCACTTATTTCAGCAGTTCTAAAAGCATTCCCCTGAAGTACTAGATGTAAGGGTGTAGCTATAGGAGGCTGCAGAAGTAGCAGTTGCACCCTGCACCCTTCTGGCAATTAGGAGGACACAAGTATGTTTAAAAGGGTTGTCTTACCATACTGTTTCACAGAGCCACAGATGTCTTCAGACTGGGTGGTTCTTAAGCAGTGACAGTTGTCATATCAGCTCAGCTTTTCCTAGCTGTTTCTATTGAGCGCTGAATTTTTGTAAATAGCTGTCTGTAAGTCTACAGAGCTGTAAGGCTATGTCTACATGGAAATGTTAAAATGCCGTTGGAAATCCGACAATATTTTAACATCCCCATACTGTGGTTTTTGGCACGGGTTTGCACCACAAACTGCAGTCTATTTTTTTGGGTTTCAGCCAGCCCGGAACATAGAAGTATACTATAATCCACCACAAGATAGAACATGTTCTATATTTTCTGGCGGAATCTGTCGGTTTATAAATCCAACAATAGAAAATCTGTGCTGTGTAGACTACAGCTCTGATTTGCAGTCTATGGGCAAGTCAGTCGGATTCTAGACATGGCTTAAGGCTTTAAACTTGGCATTAACCTAGGTAAACAAAGCTTCTGTGCTAGAGATATGACTCAGCAGGGGGTCAGACTAGCTGACTGATGGCAATTTGGAGCAGAGAGAGATAAGAGAGCTGGGAGAGGTAGGAAGAGGTGGGGAGAGGTGGTTGGTAACCTATAGAGACTCGTGTACACTATCAGTAGATAAAATCTTCTTTATCTCCTCAACAAAACAATATATTTGATAATAATCTTATTTCCCTTTTTTCCTACATTTTTAAAAATAAATCCCGGGGTGAGAAAATTTTTTTAACCCCCTTCCCAAATTTGGATGTATTGGTACCTCCTAGCGGGTGACTTGGAATTTGTGCGGGCTCTAAGCGGGGCCTGTCGATCGAACAGGGAAAACCGTGAAAATTACAGTGGCCCAATGCTCCATCACCTGCAGCCACAATGAGATTTACAAAAGTTTCCTTGCTGCGTATGACGTCACTGTCCCCAAGAGGTAGGGGGCCCCGGCATAGAGATTGACAGTTTTACAGTTTTGATAGAGACCTGTTTATAGCAGTTGCTATGTATTGCTCTCTATTGTATCGGTAATCTGAAAATCAGTGATACAAGTCCTCTATGGTGAAAGGTAAAAAAAAATGTGAAAAAGTAAAACACAAAAAAATAACAACATGTACATTTCCCTTTAAAAAAAAAAAAAAATCTGTCATGTTAAATTTAAACCCAACACCCAAAGGGGAAAACGCGATAAAAAAAAAAAAACAATCACAAAATTTCGATTTTTGTTCATTTCCGCAGTACAAAATCATGGAATAAAAAGCAATCACAAACTCATAAAAAAAGGGCCAAAAGGGGAAAACCAAATTTTAAAAGGGGTAAGTTTATCTTCCCAAAAAAAAAAACAAAAAAACCCTTTAAATAAATCTTATAACGGAAAAAAAAAATGTTATGGCTATCAAAAAAGGATGGGTGAATAAAAAGGGTTTTTTACACAATAAAAAAAACCTTTTTTGTTAATTTGGTTTTTCAGCAAAAAAAAAACTATGAAAAATTGGGGTATCCCCCCATAATCTATTGACCCCCCAGAAAAAAAGCTAATTTGGGTCACATAAAATGCAAACAGTGGTGCTTTTTAATAAAAACACTACTGGGGTTTTTCAATATTTTTTTCACCCTCCCTTCCCAAAAAAAAAATGGTTTTTAAAAGCAAACCAAAAAACGAATTTGTATCCCAAAAAAGGATACATATAAAAACATCAACCCCTTTCCTGCAAAAAAAAAAGCCCTAAAAAGGTCCCCAAAACACAAAAAAAAAATAAAAAAGTTAGGGCCCTCTCAAAACCTATGGTGATTTTTAAAAAACTTTTTCCCTTTTTTTTGAAAAAATTTGTTTTTATTGTGAAAAAAGCAATTTAAAAAATAAAAATAAATACAAACTGGGTATTGTTTAATGAAATCGACCTGCGAAAAAAGAAAAAAGGGCTGGTCATTTATCCCGCAAAAGAAACCCTTTTTAAAAAAAAACAAATACAAACCTCCCAAAAAAATTTATGTTTTTTTTTTAAAAAACCCTCCCCAAAAACCTTAAAAAAAGCGTCATTGCACCCCAAAAAGGTACTAAAAAAAAACATAAAAACCCCCCACGAAAAACAACCCCAAAAATCATTTTTGTAAACAGAAAAAAAAATTTTAAGGCTACCCGGGATTTGAATATAAAAAAAATGCAAAAATTTTTTTTACAAAAAACATTTCTATTATGTAAAAGAAAATAAAAACATAAAAAAAAAAAAATAAAAAATTTTTATATCATTGCAATTGGGGCTGATTTTCAAAATTTAAAGTTATCCTGCCCAATTATACCCCCACGGGGGAAGGGCTGGAAAATGAAGCCCAAAAAATATCGGAACTGTGTTTTTTCCCCCCAATTTGAAGGCCCAGGGGGTTTTTAAAAAAAAACTAGGGGAAAACCTGTGCCCCCCCAAAATGAAAAATTTTCCCCTTTAATTTTTAAAATCCTTGAGATTTTGTTAAATTTCCAAAGTTGACTTCAAAAAGGGTTTCCCACCTTTTCTATTATATAGGGGCTTTGAAAAATCGAAAATGGCAACCTTCAAAATCGGGAAACCCAAAAAACCCAAAAATAGCACTCCCCCCCTTGTATGCCCTGCCATTTTCCCAAAAAAGCAGTTTCCCAACCCACGGGTTGGGTTTATTGCCAAATTTGGAAAAAATTTCCCCTAAAAAAATTTTGGGGTTTTTTTTTTGCCATTTTCCCTTTGTAAAAATGAAACTTTTTTACAAAATTTTGGGGCAGATTATTAAAAAAAAAAAAATTTTTTTTCCTTTTCACAGCCTAAGTTTAAAAAAAATTGTGAAAACCTTTTTTGGTTCCGATAAAAACCCTACACCCCTGATAAAATTCCTTATGGGTCCTTTTTAGGGGTTTTTTTAAAAAAATTTTAAAGAAACCCTGGGGTTTCCCAAGCCTGAAAAGGGATTAAAGGGGAAAAATGGGTTTTTAAAAAAACAAACCCCCAGGGGTCTGGGAAATTTTGTCCTCCTATTCTTGAGGTTGGGTGGTTGAGCCAAATAGCCCCACTGGGGGCCATACATGGGAATATCCAAAAAAATGTCGGTTTTGGGGGAAATAAATGTGGCGGGGGCCCTTGGTCACATCTTTCATTTTCCCCATTTAATTTAATGGATAAAAATTTTTTTGTTAAGGGCCAGAAAATTCCCCCTTTAACCTCTTTTGTCCCGGGGTTTTCCAAATTTAAGGGTCTAGCCGGGGAAAATGAACCTGAAAATCATGCAAAAATGATTCCTTTTTCCTTTTCTTTTTTTTAAAATTTCAAAAACACGGGATTTCTACACAGGGCGCCAGGGCGTTGAAACCCAGAAAACAAATATCTTACTTTATTTTTAAAAATAGGAAAATCATTGGCTTCTTTTAAATTTTTAACACTTTTCTTTTGGGTTTCCCCCTTTAATAAAAAAACTTTTTTAAATTTAATCAAACTTTTGTTTAGTAAAAATGGGGGACCTTTTAAAAAATTGTTTTTACCATCACCGGAGGGTTTCAAATTTGGCCCTTCTTTTAGACTTTTGTGAAAAAACCCGATAAAAATTTGTTTACTTGTTTTTTTGGATGCTAAGAAAAGCAGGCTGTAGATCTGTTACATTTGTTTTGGTTATTAAATAGCAAGAGTGCCGTTTTATCAACGGGAAGGGAATTTTATAGTCTTGGGAAACACCAAAAAATCCCCTACAAATTTAAAAAAAATTTATCTAAAACCGCCATAAAAATAAACTAAAAATGAAACCAGTTGCAGTGTCCATTTAGAATAGGTCATTTCAGCGGGAATTTAAGCCCTTTTTTAAAGCAAAAAACAAGAAGCCATGTTTATATTTTTGGAAAAACACACAGTCCTTGATAATTTCCATAATAGGGGTGAGAAAAAGGAAAAAGCAAAAATTTTTTTGGGGGGAAGGGGATAAGGAAGTGCACCCTTCACCAAAATTTTAGAAAATAAACGCATAAAAAAGAGCAGCTTTTTCAGCCATATTTTAAAAACTAAAAATTTTTTAATAACTTCAAAAAACTAAAAATTTTTTTAAAAAATTTGAATAAAAAATAAAAAAAAAATCTGTAAAAAAAAATTTTAAATTTTTAAAAATTTTTTTACCTCCACTTTGCTTTAAATTTTCCCTTTGAAATACTTAATGGGTTAACAAAACCCCAAAACTGTTTTTTAAAAACTTTAAAGGGGGTTTTATTTCTGAAATGGAGGGAATTTTTTGTGGGGATGTAACATACAGGCCCCTCCCAACCCCAAAACGTCAAAACTGGGAAAATGGTTCCCCCTTAAAAAAAACTATTTAGGGAAATTTTTCCGAAAATGTGAAAAATTAAATACAAAATTTTTAAGCCCCCCAAAGTCGGGAAAAAAAAAGAAAGAAAATTTAAAAAATTATGCCAACCTACATTGGGTTATGGTAAATCTAAATTAAAAAAAATTTTTTTGAGTGGGGAAATTAAAATATCTAACTTTTTAAATTTTTAAAAAGGGGAAATTTTTCCAAAAATTTTTACAATATTTTGATTTTTTTTCACAAATAAACAAGGGGTTGTAAAGGACCAAATTTCTTTCTAACTTAAAGCACAAAAAGGGACATGTAGTAACAAACGGTGGTCTTTTTTAGCCCATATCACGGGACAGCCCCCTTTGCCATAGTTTAAAATATTTCCCGGGACGCCCCCCCGAACCCCGCGGGAAATTTTCATGCGCCCTGATTTCGGGAGGGCATGCAGGTTTATGGCAATTTCCCGGCGCATTACGCTGGGGCAGGGGTAAACCACTTTCACAAAAATTTGGGATCCCTAAGCCAGAAAAATGAAAATTTTTTCCTGATTTATGACCCGCAGTTGACTGGAATTTCCCAAAACTGGGGGCATTTTTAAAAACTTTTAAATTTTTGCAAAAAAAAATGGTTTTCTAAGCGCCGTTAAAAATTGATTAATTTTGGGGTTTAAACCCCAATTTAAAACCCCCTTTGGGTAAAAATTTTACAAGTAAAGGGGCTGGCCTGATTAAATTTCAGCTAACCCCCCAACCCCAAAAACAGGGATAGGGGGCCCCGTCCCAAACCCCTGTGGTTTTTCCCAAATTTAAATTTCCATGTTTTCCCCACTCTGAAAACGCCTGCCCCTCCCCCACATCCCCTCATTTTTCCCTGGTAACTGGAAGCCAAAAAAAAATCTCCCCCTTTGCTGCCTTTTAAAATTTCTATTAAATTTCTTTCCTCAGGCTGGGTCCAAAAATAAATAATTAAAAATAATAATAATAAAAAAAATAATTTAATTTAAACCCTCATTTGGTAAACCCCTTCTGCAAATTTTCTATAAAAAAATTTATTAAAAAAATTGAAGCAAATGTGAGGAAAATTACTTTACTTCATCCCCCAAAGACAGGTCTCTCTCCAACCTCATCTAGCCGATGGCCCCCAGCCCGGGACAAGCTCAATTCACACAGTAATCAAGACCATTGTAAATGCTTTCTGTAGGAAGCCACCACAGCATGGGTCAACCCAGGGAAAGGACCCTCATGCAACTCAATTAGCTCAGACCCCCAGCTTCAAAGACTTGCACAACAGGCAGCTAGCCAACCCATCTCCGATAGTTCATATCGATCTATAGGCGATCCGCTCATAACTGGTGTATGGCGAGTTCATATCTGAAAATATGGAACTCCCCGCACACACAGCCACCATTTCCAGGTTTCTGGGGCACAGGGGGACTGAGATATCCAGAACTGGACCTACGGAGCCCATAAGATAGGCGTGTCTGATATCCGGGCGTCGTGTAGGTCCAGCCGGTTCTGATGGTGCTAACCGGCTCGGTTCTGTGCCAATGCCCTGCCGCGTTATAGTCCATTTTGTGTTTGTATCAGAAACTGCATGACCTGAGTGGGAGGAGTTCATAGACCATCCCAGGGGGTTGTGTGGGGGGTGTAAGGGGGCGCCACGTGGGCACCCCCTCACAGATATAAGCAGGAGCCAGTGTGGGCTCTACCATTGATCCAGGAGGGGGGTACCTAAGAGCATTTCCAGGAGCATCCACACACAGCAGCCAGGCCACATAAGCCCCCCCATGTGAGCCCAGAACCAAGCCCAAGGGTAACTTGATCCATTTTAACTGCCTTTTGTCTGTAACCCATGCTTGTATGTGCACCTCTGACTCTTACCTGCATATTATTATCCTTTTGTATATATTTGTCTAGTGTGCCCTCCAAGGCTAATTAAATCTATAAACTTTAATCTGAGTTAGTCTGTCTTGATCATCGGCCTCACACGCCTAGTACTCGGTCTATAATATTTGCTACCCCAAGGCTGGTTTGGGCCTTGTTATAAGTCAGTCACGACCGGTCTTATAACTAAACTAGAAACTGGTGGCAGCCGTTCAGGGTTCTGGACGAGGAAAAAAGTTTTCTCGTCCTCCCTGGTTCTCCCTGGGCCCCCTGTGGGGCAGGGGTTAACAGTGGAACAGTATCTGGCTGACCTTGTGAAACCCCTAGGGGGCCGTGCAATGTCGAGATACACCCCAAGTCAGGCCGTCGTCCCTCGAGTGGGCCAGCGGGCAAGGCTGTTTTCTTCACACATACCAAAATGGTACCAACAAAAACTACACTTCAGCCTGCAAAAAAAGTACTAAAAGCATCATGAAAACCCTACATATTTGGCATCACCTGAATCGTAGCGATCTGCAGAATTCACAGAGCCCATCATTTATACCGAGGAGTGAACGCTATAAAAAAAAAAACACACAAACATGACATAAGTAAAAAAAAAAAAAATCACATTTTACCCCAAAAGTCCTCAAAGATGGAAAGATAAAAAAGATGGATTTTGGGAGGCAGGGAGGTAAAAATTATGACCGCATAGCAAAAAAGGGTTTAACCCCTTCCCACCACAGCCAGTTTTGATGTCCCTGACAGAGCCCCAGTTTTGAAATCTATCATGTGTCACTTTATGTGAGAATAACTTTTTGATATTTTTACCTATCCATGTGATTTAGAGACTGTGTTTTCTTATGACACATTGTGCTTTAAATTAGTAAGAAATTTTGGTCCATACAATCCTTGTTAATTTGTGAAAAATAGTTAAAAAAATAGTTTGAACATTTCTGTATGTAAGACAGATAGTTGTTCCAAACAAAATAGTTTATAACTAAAATCTACCCTAATGTCTACTGTAGGTTGGCATATTTTTTTAAAATGTCTTTTTATTTTTTTTATGACATTAGGGGGCTGTGTACTGCTCTCCATGGAAACTGTCAATTAATATGCCCACTGGGCACGGCAGGGCATAGTGACGTTACGGGCAGCCCAGAAGTCTTTGTTAGACTTCCAGGCTGCTAAGGAAGCCAAAGGCGGCCATAATCATATCAGCTGCCACAATCGCGTTTGATCACAGCTGCTAATGGGTTAATTGCAAATGGCCAGAGTGAGCTGCGGCTACAGGCAATGCAGCATCAGACCAGCTGTAATATAGAGCTGGTTCCATACTGCAATTGTGTGAGCTCCGCTTGTGAAGTTACACGATCCTCATGACACACCCATATGTCAATTTGTGGGAACCCTTTCCCGACCATAATGTATAGTTATGTCAAATGCCAGTAAGGGGTTAAAGAACCTTAAAATATGACTAGAGCTATTAGCCAAAGCATAAAGTCATCTGTAGACAGCTAGAATATTACAAAAATATTTCTGTCAAGTTAAAAACATATTAGCATCTAAGGAATAATGGGGGGGGGGGGGAAAAACAAGAAACCCCCAAAGGAATTGAGCCAGGACAAGGGGCCTGGAAAAAATTATTTCCCTATTTTGGCTTTAAAAAAATTTTAATGGGTTTTGGGGATGTTTTTAGCTAAATCTATCTTTTCTCCTCTTACAAATGTTTTTACTTCCCCTGTAAAATAACGTTTTTCCTGGAGATTTTCCCTTTATATTTCTTTTTTGGATTGTTCCTTATTTTTTCATTTAAAATATTTATTTTTTAAAAATGGGTAACTGGATTTTCCCCAATTTTTCAAAGAAAGATTTGTCCTGCACACATTCACCCCTGCCCAAGCTGATTGAACAAATGCCCCCCCGCCCCCCCCATACCATCCCTCCAAAATTTGGAAACCCCACCCGCAAAATGATTAACAATACATTTCTTGATGGAACAGCACGACAGAGCTATAAGAAAAAATGCAGCAAAAATTGGGTTTTTTTCCCTTAAAGAACAAAAATTATTTACTTTTTCGGGCCCAAAGTCAGAAAAACCCTTTGGGTTTTCCTTTTTAATTAGGGGACTTTTTTTTGTAACCAGTTCCCTATTTGAAAAGTAACTTTGAGAGTAAGATGGGGGGCGGGTTTTAACCCCTTAGATCCCCATTGCCCAATTGTGACCACGCATCTAAGAGGAATGACAGAGAGAGGGGGCTCCCTGTATTCCACTTATTCCTCGTTTCTTGCACTGTTTTATAGCAGTTTTTTTAGCGGGGTTTTTTAAACTGTTTCATTTAGTCTAGTCCCCCATGTGAACAAAAAAAAAATAAAAAAATAAAAAACCCACAAAATAAAGTAAAACACCCACATCTTTTTCATCTTATTACAAATGCCAATCAGACCCCCCCCCCCCAAAAAAAGTAAACATTTGATATTGCCAAGTGCATAATGACCTAGCTCATAAATCTGTCATGTTATTTAACCTGCATGTTAAACTATGTTAAAAAAAAAATGGCAGAGTAGCAGTTTTGTTCTTCTCACTATATAAAAAATGTTAAAAAAGACCCCAATGTGGTACAAATGAAAATATTGAATAAAAAAGTTATAGCTATTAGGGTACGTTCATACGGTGTATTGCATTGACATGCCCCACTTTTTTTAAAGGGGCCGTACTGTGCGCGGGGAATTTTTTTTTACAATAGAGCACTTTTGAGCCCTTATGATTTTGGGAATCCTGCCTTTTTCACAAGAAAAAATAAAACGCCCATGTAAACTGAAAAAGTGACAGCATAAAATATATAAAAGTACATCCCCAGTTTCAAAAAAAACCAATGCCGATACCCGGGGCGGTCAGCCCCGGGAAACCCCCACCTGGAAGGTTTTTAGTAGACAGTCCTTGTAGTAAAAGTTGATGCAGAAAAAAAGGGGCCCCAAAAAAAGCCCGTTGAAAAAAAAAGTTAAACCCTTTTTTAATAAAATTAAAAAAGCATGCTGAAAAAAAAAAAATGGAAATTTTTTCAAATAAAAATTGGCCAGTGCAAGGCCTAGCTTTAGGGGGAAAAACGCCCTTAGTCATAGAAACCCAATATATCTGTAAGAACAACATTTATAAAACAAAAAATTTAAAAAAACTCCATTTTAAACCGGGGTACCCGAGTGAACACCCAATGCAACTTGGGGTAATCGGGGGAAAAAGGTTTCCGGGAAAACAAACGTCAGGGGGCCCTGCGAAATAAAACGGGGAGAAAAAGCCGGTAAGGGGCTGGCAAGCCCCCAAACCCGGGCATGCGCGTTAAAGAGGCAAAAAACCAGAAAATTTAAAGTAAGTAATTAAGAGGGGGAAAATCGTTTCCCAAACGAAGGGGAAATTCTTTTTTAGAATTTCAGGGGGAAAACTTCGGTTCTGAACAAAGTCGAAGTTTGGGGTATTTGGGGTGAACAAAGGGTTTTTGCTTTTGTTTGATAAAAGGGCGCAGCACATGGCCTACAGGGGGGCAACCCATTCTGGGGGGGAAGAAGGGCAAGCCTGCATGACAGGTTCAAGATGAACCCCAATCAGGACCGGGGGGGTTCTGTGAGTCCCCGCACTATAAAACCCGGGCGCGACGCCGGGAGCTCCCCACTCCTCTCACTGTATGATCGGGGAAGGGGGGTGCTGCCGCGGTTTGATTGGGGGATAGCCCCTCACTGAAGAACGGGAATTTTTATACAGCTTTTTTGTGGGGTGTCTCGGGGCCCTTGTCTCGGGAGACTTTTCTCTTAATGCCCCTATTTTTTTTTTTTGGGGGGAAAAATGGATCTAAATCCATTTGGGCCGTCCACTCCCGCTGCATATACATTCAATACCCAAAGGGGGGATCTAAGCCAGTTCCTGTTGTATTCATTTAAAGAAACGCGTTTTTTCAAAAAACCAAAAAACCACTTCATTTTTGGGTGCTCAATTCTATTTCGGGAAATTTTTCATCCAGGGATTAATTAACCCTTTTTTTGTGGTGTGGGTGACCCCCCAAAAAAACCTCAAATTTTTTCCCCGCCAAAATATAACATTTTTCCTGTGCATAATTTTACAAACGGGAAATTTTAATTTCCCAAATTTTTTCTCTTGTTTGGGTGGGGTAAAAAAAACACGCAATTTTTTTAAAACGCCACAACTACTAGTTTGTGGTTTGGGCCCCAAATTTTTTGGCGCCAAATTTACATTCCCGGGGTTTAAAAAAAAACATTGTTTTGCTGGTGTGCTGACCCCAAAAAAAAACCGTAATTTTTTAACGCCAAAATATATTCATTTTTCCTTTTAGCATAATTCACAAGCCCAAAGGTTTTAAATTTCAATTTTATCTCTTGTTGTGGGGGCGTAAGAAAAACCCAAATTGAACACGCTACAAAACTATAGGGTTTTTGGTTGCTCCCAAATTTTTTTGCGCCCAAATTTTCATCCAGGGGTTAAAATTTAAACATTGTTTTGCTGGGTGGGGGGGGCTGACCCCAAGAAACCGTCATTTTTAAAAGCCAAAAAATATACATTTTTTTCCCGTAGCATAATTCACAAGCGAAGGTTAATTACAATTTTTTCTCTTGTTGTTTTGGCCCTAGGGGGAAAAACCAATTGTAACACGTACAAAGCTACTTTGTTTGTGGTGGCCCAATTGGGTTTTGGGGCAATTTACTCCCCGGGGTTTTTAAATTTAACAAAGGGTTTTGCCGGTGTGGGTGAAACCCCCAAGGGAAACCCGTCTTTTTCAACGCCCCCAAAAAAATATACATTTTTCCTGTAGCATAATTCCCCAAAACGAAAAAGGGTTTAAATTTCAATTTTATCTTTTTTTTGGGTGGGTAAAAACACGCAATTTTTAACAAGCTACAAAGAAATAGTTTGTTGGGGGGCCCCAAATTTTTTTGGCCCAATTTTTCATCCAGGGGTTAATTAAGGTTGTTTTGCTGGTGTGCTGACCCCAAGGGGAAAAGTTTATTTTAAAAAACCAAAAAAATATACATTTTTCCCCCAAAAAATTAACAAGCGAAAAGGTTTTTTACAATTTTATCTTTGTTGTGTGGCGTAGGGAAAAAACCCCAATTGTAACACCCCCTACAAAGCTACTAGTTTTTTGGTTGCTCAAAAAACTTTTGCGCAATTACTCCCAGGGGTTAATTAAAATTGTTTTGTGGTGTGCTGACCCCCCAAAAAAACCCCTATTTTCAACGCCAAAATATATACATTTTTCCTTTTAAACATAATTCCAAGGGAAGGTTTAAATTAAAATTTTTATCTCTTTTTTGTGTGGGGGTAGAAAACACACAAATTTTAACACCCCCACAAAACTACTTTGTTTTTTGGTTTTCTCAAATCTTTTGGCAATCTAAATCCAGGGGTTAATTAACATTGTTTTGCTGGTGTGCGACCCCAAGAAACCGTCCCTTTGCAACGCCCAAAAAAAAAACATTTTACCTGTAGCATAATTTCACAACGAAGGTTAATTAAATTTTTTTTTCTCTTGTTTTTTGTGGCGTAGAAAAAAACGAATTTTAACCCGTTTCAAACCCATAGTTTTTTGGTTTTCTCAATTTTTGCGCAATTTACATCCCGGGGGTTTAAATTTAAACATTGTTTTTCTGGTGTGCTGACCCCAAGAAAAATCCTTTTCCCAAAGCCAAAAAAATATCCCTTTTTTTGTAGCTTTAAATTTACAAGCGAAGGTTAATTTTCAATTTTAAATTTTTTGTTTTGTGGCGTTAAAAAAAGCAAAATTTTTAACACGCTAAAAAAGCTACTAGTTTGGGTTCTCAATTTCCCTTTTTCGCAATTTAAAAATAAAAGGGGGGACTTAAGGGATGTTTTGCTGGGGGTGCTACCCCAAGAAACCCTCATTTTCAATGGGGAAAATTTTTTACTTTTTTTCCCGTAGAAAAAATTCAAAAAACGGGTTTTAAATTTCAATTTATCTCTTTTTGTGTGGCGGGAGAAAAAAACGCAATTTTAACACGCTACAAAACTACTAGTTTGTTTGGGTTTCTCAATTCTTTTGCGCCAATTTTTCATCCAGGGTTTAATTTTAAACGTTGTTCTGCATTTGTAATCAGTAAAAAAAAACTTTGTTTCCCACTGCCACAGAAGAAAAATTTTGTAGCATAATTCATATCCGAAAAGGTTTAAATTTTAAACCTTTTTTTTTTTTTTTTGTGCTTTTTTTATTCAGTAAAAAAAAACAGAGGTTTTTTTTTAAAGGGAATTTCAAGTAAATTTTTTATGCCATTTGTGGAGCGCAATTTTTATCCAAAGGTTACCCAAGCTTCTTAGTTTGGGTTTTATTTTGGCCCTTCCAAAAACAGGGTGTTATTTATCATATACGATATCCCCTTTTCAAACAGGTCTGTACATTTTAGGGAAAAAAACAGGGATGTCAGACAAAAGAGGTTTGGAGGCTCTTTCCCCGCGAGTGGGAGAGGGACAAACATTTCCCCGGGGCAGGCGCAGCACAGCAAGGGGAAAGTCGCAGGGAGGGGTCACTCGGGGAGGCCACAACTTTCCGCTGTCCCTCTAGCGGCCGTTTTTAATGACTAGTGTTTGAAACCCTTTTTAAACGACAAAGTTGAAAACCCGGGAAGGTTTTTTTGGTGATCGAAATTTTTAGAAAAATGCGTTAAAAAAAGGGGTTTTTAAAAAATGTGCCAATATTAAAATCGCGCCAATTTTTGGCGGGTCCCTGTCATTTTGGGGGCCAGCAAATCAGATTACAGGAAAAAAAGCAAGGGGGAAAATGTTTTGTGCCCACGTCTGACTGGGATGTGTTTGGTTTTGGGTTGGCTGGGAAAAAAACACTTTACCTCGTTTTAACATAGAAAAAGCCCTTCCTGTTAAACCCTTTGTGGGCTCTCCCGGCTCAAAAAGGGAAAAGGAACGTGCGCTCTCCTTTTGGCCCCCAAAAAGCTCAGCGAAAAATTTGTTTTATTTTCTGCACAAAAAAACCCCTGCTAATTTGCTGTGATTTCCCTTCCCCAATTTAGTTAGAGATTTGAAAAAATTTTATGTAGTTAGGGTGGGGGAATTTTAAAGCAGCATCTACCCCCTGTTTAAAATCATGGGGGAGCGGGGGGGGGGGGGGGGGCCCCCAGGGGGGAACACAGAAAAAAGCTCTATTTTATAAAGACCACTGGGTTTAAAATTCACCAAGACTTTTTGTAGAAAATTGCACTTTCAAAATCTTTATTATTAAAAAGTTTGCAAATTGAAAATTTTCCGGATATTGGGGGAGCCTTTAACTTTTATTGGGGTAAAACATCATTTCTAGTAAATGCAGGTCTCTTTTTAGGGGCCCAAAATCCCCACTTTTTTTTTCAGTATACATTTTTAGATAGGTTTTTCATTTTCCAAATTTTTCCCATTTTCCTGTTTTTGTTTTATCCACCTTGCAGTTTTAAATTTCAATCCCCGGGAATCTTTTTTAGTCAGGGACAGGGGTTTTTTGTTTCCCAAAATACCCTTTTTTTTCATACGGGAAAAAATAAAAAGATACGTGTTTTTTTTACTTTTGGGGCACCCAGCTTTGGGTTCATTGAAAGCAGCATCCACGGGAAATCTTAAAAAAAGCAATTTTTTTAGTCACCACAGGTGAATTTTAAAAGGGGCAAAAAATTTCCGGTTTTTATTATATGAAAACAAAACAAAATACGTTTTTTTGCACTTTTGCCCAGTCCAATTTGTTGAAAAGGGCACCTTGCAGTTTTAAAATTTTAATTTCCAGGGAATTTTGTTTTGATTAAGGGGGTTTGAGAATAGCTGTGATTTTCCGTCCCTTTTAAAAAAGGACTTTCCAAACTATTTCCCAAAAAATTTTCAAAATTTTTTTATTTCTGGGAAAATTTGGGGGAAAAAGCAGGTGGTAAACGAGCAAAAAAGGGGGGGAGAAAATGGGGGGGTAGAGGTTTCGAGAGGGAAGGGGCTCCCCTTCCCGTTTCTGGCGCAACACGCATGCCAGGGATCGTCAAATTGCAGGGGCTGTCAGGCCTGTCAACGTTTTGGGGCGGGGCCCTGTGAATCTAAGAACCAACATCGTCGCCAAAAATTTTCCTTCAGTGGTTAATGCAAAACCCCGGGATCTAGCAGGGCTTTCCCCCTCCCTCCTTTCCCAAATCACGGCCACAAATGTTTGCATCACACATCAGCAACCGTCCAAACATGAAAAAGCCCCCCCCCCCCCCCAAAATTTTTAAATCGTGTACCCCCCACTGTGGATTTAAAAAAAACCATTGTCTGAAGACCTTTTTTGATGACAAAATGCGGTTGGGGGGCGAAGGCATGTTTTAAAAAAATCAAGGGATGATTTAGTCCTTTCCTCTGACCCCCCAGTTTTCTGATTCCATCAAGGAGGGTGAAGGAACCGGGGCCCAAACGGCCAAAAATCCCGGGGGGTCCGGCAAACCTTGCAGTGCCCCCTTTCTTTTAAACCCGCCCCGCCCTTTTTGGGTGCAGAAAGTCAGGGCGAAACCCGGGCCCCCTGTGTTGATGGTGATGATGGTTTAGACTTGCGGAAAACCTTTCCCGGTTTTCCCGCCCGAATTTGCTTTTCGAGCGCTTTTATCAGTGGACGGGAGGAAAAACATGGGGTAGTGTCCAAAAACGGGGTTTCCCCCCACAAAAAAAGGGGGAGGGGTACCCCCAAAAAGTCCCCCTGGGTTTTTATTTCCCCCCAAAACCCTGGTCAGCGCAAAACCCCGGGTCCCCCGCTTCGCCGTCAAAAAGGTCCAAAGGGCCTTTTCAAAACTGGGCCT
>JAODAL010063688.1:0-19110 GCA_025379985.1 Phyllomedusa bahiana
ATTTAACAGCACTCGGGCTCTGCTTAGACCATGCAGTCTTGGGAATTGAGGGCATATACCCTCGACTCCCGGGTCTTGCCTCTGAACATTCAGGACAGAGGGCCCAGGCGTTCTTAGGCAGGATGAAGTGGCCAGGCCCCCAGCAGTGGTGGTTGTTTCATTACTGAAGCTCAGAGTCCACTGGGGGGTTTTGGTGGGCCAGTCCGAGCCTGGATAGTACTGCCTCCATGTTTTTCTCTATAGATTATGTAAACACGAAGGGCCATGTATGAAAACTGTCTAGCAGTAAGACTTTCTTTGACCATAGCAACCAATTAGAGCTTCTCTTTCATTTCATACAGTGCTCTGAAAGGGGAGCCCTGATTGGTTGCTATGGGCAACAAAGAAAGTCTTAGACCTAGACAGTTTTTATACATGTCCCCCAAATAGTACTTCATCCATATCTCTCCCTGTAAATTTTGTTAACACAAACAGTACTGCCTGCAGGCCCATACTGGTAATCTGTCCTAATGGACAGATTCCTGGTGGGCACGTTCAGCCACTGGGCCACCTGCCACAGTCTGACTGTCCCTGTAATGAATGGGCAGAAGTTTGCTGAATCGTTCAGGCTTTTTTTATTTTACTGGACTGCAGTAGCATGTTATTTAATTGTACTGTGAACTGGACAACCCCATAATTCTAGGCTATGAGGAAAGTTTAGACAAACCTGTTCCACCCCCTAGACCACCAGGTATACAGCATTAACCCCTCCACTATTTTCCACCAGGGATCTATCCATTAATCCTCCTCACTACTCTAGACACCTAGGATTCTTAAGGTGTGTATTATAATCATTTCAAAAGGGTTCCATAACTAATAATTATTTTCAAAGGGTACAATGTGTAATAAGAGATACAGAGTGTGTGATATAATTTATTTTAGGGAGTATGGTATATCATTTAATTAATTTAAAGGGGTACATTGTGTAATTTAATTTGTTTTAGGGGACACAATTTGAGATGTAAAGATTTCCAGAGGTTATGATGTGTAATATAATTAATTTCATGGGGTACATTGTGTTTTTAAATTAATTTAGGGTGTATGGTATCAAATATAATCAGTTTCAGGGGGTACAGTGTATATTAAAATTAATTTCAGGGGTTCATTGTATATTATAATAATTTCCAATAGGTATGGTATTGGTGATATTGGGAGTACAGTGTCTAATATAATGAATTTCAGGGTGTATAGGGATTAATATAATACATTTCAAGGGGTATAATGTATAGTTTTTATTGTAACGTTCCTCCTTTTCGTTCGTTACAAAAAAAAGGGGATAGGGGTGGAGGGAAAAACAAAACAAAACACCACACTAAAAAGCATTTTTTTAAAATACGGGGGGGAAATTGTAGGGGGGTTTAGTAGGCTTGAGCCACTGCTACTTTTGGGGGTTTTCCGTTGGGTCCTCTTCACTTTTGTGTCTCTTCCTGTAAATTTTTCATTACATAAGCTCAGTTCTGCTTCATATATTGTAGTATACCATAATAAAAATTTTTTTAAAAATATTTATGACCTTTATTATTTACATTTCCCTGTACATTATCAACCTCTTTTGTCATTACAAATTACATGATCAAAAAAGGAGATGAAAGCTAAAACAAAGGCTGCACCAATACGCAGATAACTGCACTACATGTAACTTGTCCATCATATTCAGTGACGTGCACTCATGAGGCTTGCATGTTATATCTTTCAAGTGCAGGTCAATAGCCTGTACAAATCAATCAGATGGTAGTATAGTCAGCAGTTCAGGAAATTATTGCCTGCCTCAGAGTCATAGGAGAGAAACATCAGTGAACATCTTCACAAAAGGAGAAAACAATGAAGTGATAATAAATAAGGAATAATCTGTAGTTTAACATTAGATGTAAACATGATGGAGCGTTTGTTTTAATTGGGTCTCACTTTGATAAAAATTGATTAATATTAATATTATAAACCAAATCACAAAGAAAACATCATAAAACATTCAATACCTACAACAAAAAAGGGAATCATACAGGCTAAGTTTTATAAATGTTAATTAAAAAAACTTTATTAAAAAAAGGAAAAAAACATTTTTAAAAAATAAAACCCAACCCTAAAAGGTAGGGGGTAGGGAAAAAAGATCAAAATTTTGCATATATTTCCCCTTGGGTTTAATTTAAAATTTTTCTCTGGTAACATAGTCAATCTTTAAACTCCCCCTTTTAAACATGAAAAATTAAAGGGAAATTGGGCTCCCCTTCAAAAACAAAACATGGATAGTAGGGAATTTTGCCACCAAATTTTCCCGGGTAGGTCTGGGGGGGCCCACCCTCTGGGTTAAAAAAGGAAACCCATCTCCTTTAAGCGGCCCCCGAGAAAACCTTTTCCAAATTTCCCAAACCCCAGGAGAGGGGGGGTCACAAAAATCCCCCCTTGAAAAGAAATGGCAGATCCAAAAGTTTTTGGCAAAACGGTTCCAGGGTGGCCAATGCAGACCCAAAAAAAGGGAAAAAAATTTTTTTTATAGGTCCCCCAAAATTTTTCAAAAGGCTGGGATGTTTTTCCCCGGGGCCGGGAAATCCTTTTAGGGGTGCCTCCAAACCCTTTTCCCACAATCCTCCCCCTGGAAACAAGCGGGGGAGGCTTTGGGGCCCCCCTCCCCGTTCTGACAACCCGCCCTTTTTCCCCGTTCCCCCCTCTGCCTTCTCCCCAAACTCCCTTTTCCTTTTGAATGCCCTCTGTCCCCCCGACCTCCAAGGGGGGTGTTTTCTTAAACCCACCCCAAGCCCTGCCACTGCCCATTTTTGGGCCACTTTGCTTCCCCGGCTTCTCCACTTTCCCTTTTTTCCGGGCTCCCCCCTATACATCATGGGAAAACTTTCAACAACCCAATCCCTTTAACATTCCCCCCACTCTGCTTCCCCAAACTCCTTTCACTTGTTTCCCCCTTTTAACCCCCCCAAGGAACCCCCAGGAGGGCCCAAATCACAAAGATGGGGCACACACCTGGGGCCTCGTCTTTTACAACCCCCTCTTTCACCCTAACTGCTTCTAATCTCCACAAACCCCATAAAATTTAACCCCCAACCTCCTTTCCCCTTTAAAACCAAATATCTCCCCCCCCCCCTCCTTTTTTAAAAACCCCGGGAACCAAAAACCCCCCTCACACTCTTTCTTTCCCCTTTCCCTATTCCTCATTCAAGACCCCCCCAAACCCCCTTTTCTACAACCAAAAAACTCCCCCCCTTGATCAGTCGCCCCCAAAAACAAAACCCCCCCAAAATCCCGGGCCCCGGCAAAAAGATCTCCCAAAAACCCCGGGGGGGGCCCCCAAATTCTAAAACGCCCTAAAAAAACCACCCATAGCTTTGCCTTTAAAACATCACTCAAATTTTAACCCCCTTCCCCACCCAAAAATATTTAAACCCCCCTCCATCCTCCTCCCCAACCCCCCAATTTTCCCCCAATCCTTTCCCCCCCCCAAATCCCCCATAGCCCCCGGCCACATTTCCCCCGGAAACCTTTTTTCCCAAAAACCCCCACGCCCCCCCCCCCCCCCCTCCCTTACCTTTAACCTCCCCATTAAACCCCCCCCGGGGCCTCCCTCTCCCCTTTTAAAACCCCCAAACTTAACCCTTACTTAAAATTTGCCATCCCCCCTTTTCCCCCCAAACATGCCCCCCCAAAAACCCCCTTTTTAAACCTTCCAATATCGGCCCCCCTTTTCCCCCCTTTTTTCTTAAACTTCCCCAACCCTAAAAAAAAAAACCCCTTCCCCCTTTTTTTCCCCCTTCGCCCCACTCATCTTTTTTTCCCAAAATCCCGAGCGCCTCATTTTTGTGTCCTAAAACCCTCCTCCACCCCCTTTTGACCCCTCTTGGTTTTCCCCCCCCTTAAAAAACTGCCCAAAACCGTACAAATTCTTTCTCAAAAAGCCTTATTTTTCTTGCCCCCCCCTTTTTGGCCCCCTCTGCCCCTCTTCTTGGCCTTTCCCTCCCCTCAAAAATTTCCCCCCGGCACAGGGGGGCCCCCTCCCCCCACCCCTTCTTGATGGCCCCTTTAGGTTTCTTTCCCCCCCCCCTCCTCCCCCCCCCCCGGGTTGGGCCCCCCAAGGGGTCATTGGGCCCTATTTCCCAAATTTCCATTTGGTTTTCCCATTTCATCCCTCCAGGGCCCCCCAAAACCTTAATCGGGAACCATTAATTTGGGCCCCAGGGGTATTTTAAACAAATTGGTGGCTGTTTTCCCCCTTTTTTTTTTGCTAAAATTTAAAAAAAACGGGGGAAATATTTTCAATAAAACCCCCCCCTCCCTATTTTTTTGAGTAAGGTTTTAAAATTTCAAGTAAATGTGGGGGGAAAAACCCGATTTTTTTAACCCCAAAATCCCCTCATTGGGCCCCCCGCCCCATGAAAAAAATCTTCGATTTTTTTTGGGGGTTTGAACTAAAAAAGGGGGGGCCCCCCACCTAAAACGGGCCACCCTTTTTGGGCCCCCGCCCCCCTTCCCCCCCCAAACATCCTTTTTGTTTTAAAAAAATTTTAAAATTTTTAAAAATTTTTTGGGTTTGGGCCCCGGGGGAAAATTTTTAAGAAAAAAGATAAAGGGTTAAAAAAATTAAATTTAAAAATTTTTAAAATTTGTTTAAAAATTTTGTTAAGGATTTTTTGTTTTTATAGTTAAAAAAAAGTTTAAGATTTTTTTCCCCCCCAATTGGAAAAAAAAAAATAGATCCCCCTTTAAACACAAAAAAAAACCCCTAAAAAAAATTTTTATTTAAATTCAAAAACCAAAACCCTAAAAATTTCCCCCCCTTTTTCCTTTTTTTTCCCCCCTTTTTTTAAAGCCTCGCAGGGGCCCCTTCCCCTCTTTGTAATTTTTCCCCTTTTCCCTTCCCTGTTTGCTTTTTTTATTATTTTTTTAAAATGTTTAAACCCCCCCAAAATAACCCCCCGAAATTTAAAATAAATAATAAAAAAAATAATAATTGTTGGACCCTGTAAAAAAAAAATCCCTGATGTTTTAAAAAAAACTGTCAAAAAAAATTCTAACAAAATTTTATAGAAAAAAAAATTTTTATAAAATGTTTTTTGTTTTGACCATTAACAAAAAACAGTCACTAGCCCTATGTGATTCAATTCCTATAGGATACACATAGGCGCTCCGTCTCCGTCTTCATCAGGCAGTGTGATGAACTCATCCCCCTGTGCCCCATTCGGAAAGGGCAAGCCATCTGGAGTCTTTGCGGAGGGGACGCTCGATCTCTGCTCCCCAGTGGGCTTTTGCTGTATGGCTCCCAGAGGGGTGCAAAAAGTGAAAGTCGCGACAGCGCCTGGGCCATGGCAGCCCCCGGGTGCGTGGGCTGACTCCGGGATTTTGCTATATTTCGCTCCCCGAGGGGGTAAAAATATGGACCCGCGCTCAAATTTCCCGAAGGAAAAAAAACCCCGTGGGAGGGGATATGGTTTTAAAATAAAGTTTTTTTTTTTTCCCTTTAAAAAGAAAAAAGAGTTACCCTTTCCAATATACAAAACCCCCTTTTTAACGCGTTTTGCACTCGCACGCCTGGGAGTGCTACAGTGAAGTACCCTGCAGGCCCGGGGAGGCGCACCCCCAGCCCCCCTGACTGTATAAGCCCAAAAATGGATTTTTCAGCACATTTCTTGTGCTGAAAAACTTGGCTTATGTGCAGTCTCCCAATGTATTGTACTGTGGCTTTTCTGCATACTGTGTGAATAGGTGTCAATTTAATGTGCAGTCTAGTTGTTCCCCTAGTGGTGGGGTATGTGAGCTACTGCTTGGCAATCGGCTGCACCTGTTTGTTTTTCCTAAATAGCATAGGAGCTGGTGTTGCCTCTTTGCTGGGTTCAGTTTCAATCCAGCCTTTGAGCTCTGAGTATGGCCTTGTTTCAGGGTTTTTTGAGAAATTAATATATCTATAGTATACTGTATCTATCTATATACTATTATATATATATATATAATATATATATATAATTATATATATAATATATTATATATATATATATATATATATATATATATTATATATATATATATATGTATATATATATATATTTGAATCAACACTGATTGATGATCAGGTTTCTAATGAGAATCAATCAATAGCGCCAGTTATAGACCGATGGATGTTTTTATACCTATGTGCAGTATAATGACAGTGTACATACATATTTTGTTAATAGATGCTATTTTAGTGGATTCTTAGCAGAACAGATGAGTGAGAGTACTTGTTTATGCAAATTAGTGTACTGATAGTAATTTACTTTGTAAGTTGTGTATACAAGTGATGGACAAGGCCATACTTGAGTCATCAAGATCTTGTTTAATTTATTGAATTTGTGTGCTGTGAATTGGCTAATGAGCCATTAATCATTATGTTTCCTTGTACATTGCACCTCTTATTGACCCACTGCACGTTAAGCCCTCCCTGACAATACTTTTGCTTGGATTTCCCATTAAAGTATTGATTCATTTATATAAATTATAAAGGACAGAATGAATATCCAGCACTCTGTGCAGATGGGGAGAAACTTGTAGTTTTATTCAAAATTAACTAACCATTGCTGTTAATATCCACTTATGCGTTTTGAACAAAAGCCCTTAAAGGGAACCTTTCACATTAAACAGGTTATCTCATCTGCATGTAGCACGTTATAGAGCGCAGAAGATTGATATATAGTTGTATGGGAAAAGATTTAATATAACTTGAATTTAATCATTCGTTCAAATGCCTGCTCTTTCCGGGCTTAAGGCAATCCTAATAAGTGATCCAGTGGCTCAGTGGCTAGCATTATTTCCTTGAGGCACTGGGGTCTTGGGTTCAAATCTGGCCAAGGAGAATATCTGCATGGAGTTTGTATGTTCTCCTTGTGTTCATGTGAGTTTTCTTCCAGTACTCCAGTTTCCACTACACACCACTAAAATATACTGCCTAAACCGCCCACTGGACTCCAAAGCAAAGAAAGTACATGAATTTCAATGAATGAAATAGAGGTTTTGCTGTGATTTTCCCTCAAAGCTATATGTTAATCTTCTTAGCTGATCATGCTCTATACCATGTTGCCCACAGAGGACTGCATATACAACATGGCAGATTCCCTTTACTTATAAGAAAGAAATGTATAGATCTTCAATGATTGTGCAAATATGACATAGATACAAAGAGGAATAAGATAAATATCTAGGGACTTAATGCATAACCTGTTTTTAGGGGGCCCAAAGAAATTTCCCGAGGGCCCTTCCCTATCATGCAGACCCTTCCTTTGGGTCGTGTCAAAACGCCCCGGGGGCTGAGTACAACACCAAATTCCCTTTCCAACTACACTTGGAACACGGGACAGTGCAAATACCCGGGGGGGGGGGCGGGGAAAACCCAACTGGTAAAATTTCACGTTTTGGGGGCGTGCCCCCGCGGCCGGGGCCCGGGGGGGGGGGGGGGGGGGCTTTTTTTCCCTGGTTTCAGAGAAAAGCCCTCCCCCCCTTTTCATGGACCTTTTTCCAAAAAACCCAAAACATCTTCAAAAAAAGTGGGAGTGGGGAAAGCCCTTTTGGGTTAAAAAAACCCTTTTTCAAAAAGGGGGTTTTCCCCCACACAAGGATTCTTTTTTAAAGTTAAAGATCTTGCAAAAAAAAAGTAACTTTGCAATTTGCTGTAAGGGGTTAACTTTGTTGGGATTTTGCAGCATGGGTTGCCTGGGAAACCGGGGAGTGGGATGGCAAGCTCGGGGGGAAGCTGCAGTTGGTACAGTTAGAGTCAAGGACAGTTGGGTCGTTTAGGACAACAGCCAATCGGGAGAGCTAAATTTGGGCGAGCTGGGGGTGGGCAGACAGATAGGAGGGGGGCTGCCCACCCCCTTTGGAGTTAGGAGTAAAGTGGGTTTTTGGTGTATAGATTCCATTGAAAGCAGCAATTAAGGGACCCCTGTCTACCGGCCCCAAATAACAGGGCGGGCCAAAGGGGCAGAAGAAGAGCCGACTCACGCTATCCCTGAGATTGGCACGAAAAAGGGGAAGATCCAACAGATGGACCCGAAGGAGTCAAAAACCCAAAAAATTACAGTGGGGCGTTTGAGGGGGCTGCCGAAATCAAGGGACCCATTGATGGGACATGGTCCTGTTTCCAGCCCCAGCACCTTGCTGCAAAGCTTGGGGCTGGGATGGGGGTCACCGCCAGTGCAAGCATTTTTCCCCAATCTGGACTGGGCGGAACCAAAAAGGGGGTTTTTAAAAATCGCCAATGTCCGAAAAGAGGACTAAAATGTTGAAAGTGGCATTTCCCTTGCTTCATAACAGAACGTCCACAAGAAATATTCCGTGACTAAAGCCTGAATTTCACCAGAAAACTTGTGTCGTCTGCTGTTATTGAGCCGGGCACCACCCCTCACACAGATCCCACACCGCACCTCTCCCCCAAAAAAAAGCCCTAGGAAACCGGGAAAAACCTGGAGGTGAGGAGTTTCTCCGGGGAACGGCAAGTTCACCCCTACCCCCTCGCTGGGACAGGAAACCTGGGGGGCGGGTCCTTTTTCCCCGACAATGCGGCGCCCAGCCGCCCAGATACCCTACCCCAAACCTCCCCCCTACCAACATCCCCTTATTTTACATGTCCATTTAAAAGTGTCCCACCTTTTCCTAGATATCCCCCTTTTGGGCTGCATCAGCTCCTAGGTCCATAGCTACAACCCGTTTGTCATCCTAAAAGAGGGCCCCACTGGTTGCAAGATACAGACCAGCTTCTACTTCACCTAGTAAAGTCAGTAAAAACGCCCCTGAATTTTAAAAAAGAACCAAAAAACAGGGCGAATTTAAGAGTGAGACAACCCCTTTAAGTCTTTCTTTTGGTATATGATTGTTTTTCACATACATTTCATTTTACTTTTAATATGTGTAAATGTGACTATAGCCGTATCAAACATACAATAGCACCTGGAAGCTGAAAGAGCCCAGGATTATACAAATTATTTAATTTTTTTTTTTTGAAAAAAATTAATAAAATGGTTGTTTTATGCAGTCTATCACCAATTTATGGGTTCTCTTTTGTGATGAAATTCTGTTATCATTGCTATCTATCCTATGATTTAAAAGTAATTATGCAGCTGTGTACTTTATTGCAGTTCTATCTATGGCACATAACCCCTTTATTACATGCACGCCATGTTTTTGGCTAAGTCAGTAACAGGTAAAAGCCTCTGCAAGTGCCTGGGATCATAGATAATGCCAATGCCACCTTAATACGTAGTCGGGGGGTTACACCCTTTCTTACATCACTTCCATCATCTGAACCCAATTGTGCTGAGCAGTTGACTAGGTGAAGACTGTCGGGTCTGCCATGTCACTGCTCCCTGTGCAGAATGTACATAAATAGCGCAATGTATTGTACAAGAGAATTTGCCCCCTAGTGATCAGGTTTCCCTAAAGCAACCTAAAAGGAATTTTAAAAAATCTAATATAAATTTTCAAATATAAAAAATATCAAAAATTATACAATTTTTTTTTTCCATCTAGTATATAAGAAAATAAAGAATAAAATAAACTGGATTCATTAGAGTTTTGGTTAACTCACTTTGTAAATTGTGCCTCTAACCACCAGAATTTTTTCAGACAGGAAAGAGAAAGGGTATGTGACCAAAGAAGGATAGACTTGACTTCCTTTTTACTGGAAAAAGACTGATTAGTCAGACTGGCCCTACCCAAATTCAAACCACAACAATATTCAACTGTTTTAGAGATCTACAGCTATTGGCTCCACTGACTTATGCTGCGGATGACAGTTTTATATGGACACCAAAGGGTCTGACAAAAGCTTCCAGTGAGAATATTGGTTTTGACATACCAGACAGATGACTGTCTTTGTGTCTTTTTTTGGCACAGACAACTACACATTCTAAGAGGGAAATTTAGCAATGTGTTTACACCAGTTTTTGGTGTAAAAAAGTCACAACTAATGCTTCATGCCAAATACTATGGGTGACATGTATGATGTTTGCCGCTTAGACGCCAATTTTTCTGCGCATAAGAATAATGTAGAATACACCTGAATTTATGAACCTGCTCTACTGCAGGTCATAAATCAGGCGCATTCTAGCACAGAAACAACACTTCTGACTCAGGTAAACCACTTTTAAAGTGCTCTACCTGTTCCAGCATTAATGTGCCTAGAATTGCCGTACTGAAGCTATAAATCTATAGCTTCGTACAGTTCTACTGCGCCCCGCCTCCTGTACGCCCCCTGAAATCAGGCGCATTACAATGTGACGCGGGCGCTTTGTAATGCACCTGATACTGGCGTATGGGACATTTAAAAATCTAGCGCAGCCCCGTTCATACATGTCGCCCTATATTTCTATAGTATAGTGTTTATTACATGCGCCATAAAATGGACAGGGCTTAGTGGGTGTGGCATGGCTAACAGCAATTCAAAAATGTATTAAAATAGAGCCAGATGATGGCTTTCAATTGGCCTTAAACATATAGGCAAAAGTAAGTAAAGTTAGTTACCAAATAAATTGCTGTTAGAAATTTGCTTTGTTTCAGAGTTAAAGCAGATCTTATCTCCTGCTTATGTACATAAGCTTCTCTAAGTACCAACCACCTCTCTTTGCTTTTGCAGTGGCCTGATGATTTCCCTCAC
Source organism: Phyllomedusa bahiana (assembly GCA_025379985.1). Lineage (NCBI taxonomy): Eukaryota > Metazoa > Chordata > Amphibia > Anura > Hylidae > Phyllomedusa > Phyllomedusa bahiana. Next base: position 10,661 of record JAODAL010063688.1, read on the forward strand.
TGCTGTGTTTTTTCTCAGTCTCTGATCTTATCTTTCTACGGAGAAAAACTTAAGCCCTTAGGCTATGTTCACACGGCTTAAAACTGGACTGGAGTGCGCAAATTTACGGGCTGAAAACTTTCCAGTCATTACGGTAATCCACAATTCTCATAGAGAACTATGGATTACGTCTCCTCTCCCTGCTCGGCGAATACGCCACGGGGGAGATAATTGACATGTGAATTACTAGCGGCGTATACGTGCCGCTGGTAATGGAAGTCTATTTGCCGGCGAGGTGCCGGCCTCCCGCCCCCGGCCACACGGCGTAATTGCGGGGCGTAATTACGTCCTGCAATTAAGCCGTGTGAACCTAGCCTTAGAGTTTTTAACCTGGGAGCAGCCTTGTGCTGTCCTGTTAATTATGCAGAGCACATTTATTTGTAAATAAATCAAAGATAACAGGGTCACTCAGTAGCTAACAGAGTGTCTTGGCAGCATGTAAGTTTTTCTCTCTCACTAGAAGGTTCTTCTTATGACAAAAAATACAGCTCTGCTAGCTCACATTTGTAGCCAGACGTCCTGCTTGGACATTGTCATTTTCACAACCCCTCCATCAGTAATGACTATGCAGTAGGTACAGCCATGAATATAAGCTAGCAAAGCTAAAATATCAGTCACTACTTTAGTCTCGTCACAGTCAGCACAGGAAGTATGAGCCTAAAGAGGCTGTGAAGAGTGAAAACAGTCAGGTGGGACAACCCCTTTAAAGACAGTCCAGTATGGGCCAAATTTATTAACAGGTGTGTGTCTCTTAATACATTTGCAACATTTTAATCCACTGTACTTCAGTTTAAGGCTATGTTCACACGGCTTAATTGCGGGATGTAATTACGCCCCGCAATTACGCCGTGTGGACGGGGGCGGGGCGGGAGTGGGGGAGTAAGCAGGGGGCTGGCACTTCGCTGGCCCATAGACAATCACTGCTAGCGGCGCGTATACGCCGCTACAAAGTGACATGTCAATTATCTCCCCGCTCGGCGGATTCGCCGGGCGGGGAGAGGAGACGTAATCCATAGTTCTCTATGAGAACTGTGAATTACCGTAATGAATGGGCCGTGTTCGGCCCGTAATTGGCGCACTTCGGCGCGTAATTACGGAACGAAATACGGCCCATTTTAAGCCGTGTGAACATGGCCTAAGACTCACATTTGACTTTGGTCTCAATGTGATGGCATATCCCTGAGACATGCTATCAGTGGGTGATCAACGGGGATCTGGAAATTGGACCCTCAACTAGTAACAAAAAAGGTTAAGAAGCAGTTATCAGTATGGTGTGAAGAGGTCAGAACAGGAATAAAGAAAGGTCAGAAATTAGCTGCGTCAGAACCAATGAATAGTAGTCAGACTAGCTATGATGACTTGACAAAAGAAATCTATTGTTAAGGCAGAGTGCTCCTTTAAGTATACAAGGATCAAGAGAGATAGGTGGAGGAGTGTGCTCTATGGAGGACTAGAAAGACAGGGATGGTGGCAGAGGAACCACCACTGCTTCAAGATTGGAGTCAGCAGCATTTACCACAGGTACCAGCAAAGAGCATGGACAGTGGCTGCAGCGAAAACCAGCAGGCAAGAGCGTGATAGAAAGGATACATTAGTGGTGATACTGTATGTCTATTCATTTACAGTTATCTAAGAAGGAATGTAATATATGACATGATGGCTATAATGAGCTCTAGAGTGGAATCAGTCTGGGGGGAGCATTCCAAACAAGAATGGACATGTTCTGGCATATATCATAGCCCCCTAGTAGATGATGAGAATCAGCTGGACATACAGGTAGTGCCGTCATCATAGGGGATTGAAACTTTTATGACTCACAATGGAAAAATAGTTTTCCTAGCATGGCCAAAAAAAGAAATTTCTTGTATCTGTTGCAAGGTATTTCCTAGGTCAATTGGTAGAACAGCCAGCTAGTCTTGGGCAGCATAACTAAAAACTGGAACCTTGGCAGTACAATTGTTCTAGCACTGACTAAAGTGAGGTACAGGATCTAGGGCATTTTCCATTGTTCACCTGAAACACCGCCCCCAGGACTTCACTGATCCATTCTAAAGGTGATGTTCCTCAGAAGTGTCAAGGGCCAGCAGTGAGACATGACATTGCCGAACAAGATGTCAGCAAAAGGAGACTAAGCCGGAGGTTGAAGCAGAGTCAGAAGTCCAAGCCAGAGGTTGAAGCAGAGTCAAGGGTCCAAGCCGGAGGTTGAAGCAGAGTCAGAAGTCCAAGCTGGAGGTTGAAGCAGAGTCAGAAGTCCAAGCCAGAGGTTTAAGCAAGTAGGCAAACAGAAGGCAAAATATTAAAGTGGTGAGGCAAGAAGCACAGTCCAAACACAAGAAACTGGGTCAAACCCAGGCAAGCTCTAGAAAATTATATTAAGATTTAAAGCAAGATCCAGAACCAGGAACTGATACAAAGAGCGCCAGGAATGAATTTTTTTCAGTTGCCATGGCAACATGGCGCATCAGTCTTTGAGACCCAGCAGAGCAGGAAAAGGTATGTAAAAACTAGAACCAGAGATGGTTCTCTTGATGTTTCTTTTGAGATGGTGATCTTATAATATATTTCACATAGTGTAATGTGATGAACAGTGATCGTAATATACTCATTTCCAAAGCAAAAGGAACAAAAACATTTAACTTGAAACGTTTTCTCCACCAAACGGAAGACTGTAGAAAAATATATTTCTAAATGTTAAAACGAAGAGCATTTAAGAAATACTTAAAATCTAAAATACAATATTTGCATTCTTGAGCCACAGGGTATGTACACTACTCACAAAAAGTTAGAGATTTTGGGTTTTTTGTTAAAATTTCAGGAATTTTTTTTTTTCTAAAATGCACTAAGTGGGACCATCTCTTAACTTGAGAATGCACATGTCCAACTGTTCAGTGTTTCAGTACTTTTTGCACAATTTGCTGATCCCTAACAAGGAGCTTAATGGCAAAATTCCCAGCAGGTGTTTGAATCGTCCAATAAATTTAGGGGATCAATTTAAATTGGGGTTTAAACAGTCGTTCTCATCATGCAGTTCACATTTTGACATCAAGAGACCAAGATAACACCTTACAGTTGACACTCCCTGAAAAGCAGTTTGTGAAACATGCACTGGGGCATCAGATGTATGTCTTAGTGGAGCCATTTACTACGGGTAAGATAGAGTGTTTACCACTGGTTTTATATTTTCTGTTTCCTGCCATTTTTTTATTGTTTAGTTATTGGTTTATTGTTATTTATAATTAAAGATGTATGTCCTAACTGGCTTTGGAGCCCGTGTGTGTTAGGCCTGGTTCACACGGCTTATTGCCGGCGTAATTGCGGGGACGGATTTCGCCCCGCAAGTACGCCGGCAGCCCTGCACGGGGGGCGGGGGGCGGCAGCTCGCCGGCCCCATAGACACTCATTATTCACGGCGCATACACGCCGTAAATAATGTGCATGTCACTTTCTCCCCCGCAGCGGATTTGTCAAGCGGGGAGAGGAGACGGAATCCATAGTTCTCTATGAGAACTGTGGATTACTGTAATGACTGGGACGGATTCTAGCCGTACTGCAGCGCAAGTCCGGCGCGCAGTACAGCTGCAATCCATCCCAGAATAAGCCGTGTGAACGAGGCCTTACTATTCCACTATTACACTACCCGTATCTTGTTGTTTTCATTCAATTTTTGTTACATGTCTTTGTTATTCTTTTTTTAATTTTCAAATAAAAGATTGTTGATTTATGCTGTGTAGCTCTTAATTTTTAACTTTTTTGGTTTCAACACCTTACAATTGAGCAACAGTACCTCACCTCAAGCAAGATGCCCTCAGACGGAAGTGGCCGCTGAGTTTAGTGTCACAGAGCATCATTAGCAGGTTGTATCAAAGTTACAGAGAGACTGGAAGAGACACAGAAAGGCAAAGGAGTGGACGTCCTTTGGCTCCATCACACACGGATGACCGCTTCATTGTAAACAAAGCCCTGCAGAACAGGATGGTGGATCCCACACAACTCCAGGCACATGTAAGGGAGGTGAGTGTCACATCAGATCATTCGTAACCGTTTACATCAGTTTGGTCTGTGTGCTAGATGACCTGACCATACCACCAGGCACAGGCAGCATCGTCTTGCATGGGGCAGGGAGAATCTACGCTGGATGAGGAACCAGTGGTCCTCAGTGCTGTTCAGTGATGAAAGACAATTTACTCTGAGAAGAAATGAAGGCAACATCAAGGACAGCGGTGTGCATCAGCCTCTGTTGTCACCAGACGAGCCTTTGGTGGTGGTGGTAGTACAGTGAGGGGAGGTGTGTCTAATCCAATTTGTGAATGGTACAGTGACCACCTCTACTACTTGAATAACAACATTATTCCGGTCATTGTGCCTTTGCATGAACAACACAGGACAAATTTCATCTTCATGGACGGCAATGCTCCATCTTATCGAGGTCACATCATTAGGGAATGGTTGTTGGAGACTGGGGTACCTCAAATGGAGTGGCTGCACTTCTCCAGACCTAAACCCCCTAAAACCTGTGGGATCAGCTGAGTTGCCATATAGAAGCTTGTAACTCTGTACCCCTGAACCTCAATGACCTGAGGGGCGTCCTTCAGGAAGAGTGGGATGCCTCAGCAGTCAATAACGCGACTTGTGAACAACATGAGACATCAATGTCAGGTTATAATTGATGACTTACATGGCCTCATGATAAAATATCTCTGGAGCTGAAAATTTTTAAGTTTTCCATAAATTTCACCCAAAACCCAAATATCTCTAACTTTTTGTGAGTAGTCTATATAAAAAAAAATAAGCCCATTTTTGTCCATAAGAGAAATTAGACCCTGAGAAAACAGAGCTATACCATACAATTTTATTATCTGGGATTGCAAAAGAACAGACTGAAATACAGTGCTTTCCAACTTAGTCCAAAGAAGCTCTCAAATGTATCACAACCATGTGTGAGGCCAAAGATACCTATAAATGATCTTTATTCAAGACAATATTACAATTAAAAATTACCAAACTGTTTGTTGAAAGAGATATACTTTTCGGTATTTATACTTGTTTTTAATCTTCTGTACTACAACCTTTTATAAAGACTTGTTATATATATTTTTGGCCTCAATGTGGTTGTGATACTTTTGAGTGTTTCTTTTGATTACTTAGGTAGAACGTATCACGTGCTAGAGACGGGCAGTAGTGCCAGTTCCCATTTACTGCTGATTGATGTTTTCCAACTTGTCCTGGTCTGAGGCTTATGAGCTCAGAGAGCAGTTTTACTCAGTAAGGTATCCTGCATTGTCCTTTTGAGGTACAGTACATATTATGGGATTCCCCATCATATAGCTTTGACTTATAGCCACACTTGCCAACCGTCCCGTTTCTTAATGTTTTCATTGACATACTTGGATGAGGCCACAGCTTGAAGGGTTGTCTCACCATAGTGTTTTACAGATCCACAGAAAGCTTCAGGCCCACACACCCTGGCCAGGCTGTGGGTGGGTCTATAGTAGTGATTGGCAAATCATTTCTTCTTTTCCTAGCAGAGCTTCTTATAGTGACATGAATGCAGGAGGTTTGTAAACTGTAGTCATAGTAGTGTAATCATACTGCCTACCATCTTGGCAGCATACCATCATCTTGGTTTCCATAATAGACTGGACGCGTCTTATTCCTCACATCATAGGGATATGTATGTATCCATCTGTGGACATGTTCTTTGCAACATCTCTGACTGTTAAGGGATGTAAGTTTATTACACCATTATTTATTGTTATATGCTCAAGGCTGTGTTGGGTTGATAAGAAATGTTCTTCCTCTCCCTGATGAACTCTACTATCTGGGAGAAACGCATTGGAGTAATATTATTACAATTTTATATTGACTCAATCGATTGAAAGTAATGCCATAGCAATATTGTGGTGTTTGTTAGCTGACATTTGATGTTTGGTAGGTGTATTCTTCCTGGACCTGCTATTGTTATATTTTCATATGTTTGTGTATTTTTGAGTTTTTGTACGTCTGCATCAGTTGTGTATATTTTGAGTATTTTTGTGTATTTTTGGTGTATTTTGCGTAGGATAGGCACAGATTAGGGTGTCCTTAGGCTAGGTTTTTGTCAGTGTCACCCTTATTGGGGCAGTCTCCCCGAGTTTGATGGATAAGCAGTCAGGAATTGGGTTAGGGATTTTTTCATGGATTGTATTAGTGGTTTTATTTAGGTGTCAACAAAAACTATATTTTACTATTTGAGACGAAGGTAAATATATTGTTGGTAGTTTTTGAATTGTTGATACAGTTGGTTTTTACCTAATATATATATATCTAGGAGGTTTGTCCATAACTCCCTATTTCCTAGGACAAATGTAGTTTTTCTATTGTAAACTGTTGTGTACAAGGCTACAGAGCTCTAAAGGGTTAATGCTTGTCAGTAACTTAGATAAACAAGCTCCTGATCTGGAGATAACATTCAGCAGTCAATTTGGTCAGACATGGTAGCTGGAGCAGTAAGAGCAGAGAGATGGTCCGTAAACAAAAGAAACTTGTGTACACAAGCAATAGATAAAAGCTCCTCTATCTCCTAAACAAAGAAAAATCAGAAAAGCAGTGTATTTGGTAATTGTCTTTATATTTGCCTACATGTTTAAAACTAATCATTGTGGTGAGAAATCATCTGAAAATATTTCTTCAGATTTTTACAGTCATGAGTAGTTATTTGGATATGGCTGTCTCAGCCTAACATGAATTTTGCCGATAATCGCAGGAAAATCGTACAACCATTCAACATACAGTAAAATGGAAGTGCGTGATTCATTAATCAGATATACTTCCTATTTCCTACTTGGAAAGAGGCTAGTGATTCATTTTATGTTTTTCCTGCAATCGCCAGAAAAGTTTGGGTTAGGCCAAAAGCAAAGTCCAACACTAATCATGGGGATGCTAAATACAGGGCGTGCTTTTTTGTATTTTGTTAACATATGCACAAGATATTTTAAATAATTATTTCATTTTTAAATAATTAAGTTTATTGTACTTTGTTATTGGAATTTTTAAAATTATTTTATTTGTTTTTATTTTATTTTTTTTAAATTTCACTGATGAACTTTTATCTGTTCTTTTATCGGGTCAATATCAAATTTGACCTAAATATATGAGATTCGATTCAGACAGGCACAAATCAAATTTTTAGGAAAACCACCATAGAATATACACAAACCCTAACCCTAAATTGGTTTTGGGATTAGGGCTTGTAGTGAGTCCCACGTCACTCAAGTCCTCACATCGTTCCCACCACTGTCACTTGTCACTTGAAGTGCAACATTTGATGTTACTTTTGGTTTCCTTAGGTTACCCCTATGTTTTGGGACCCCAATGTGACATTGGACATTGTGTATGATGTTGTGTTCAACGTCTCTTCTGTTTTCCACAACATAGGGGTAAACTAGGGAAAATGGAAGTGACATCCAATAGTCGCATCAGAAGCGATGCCATGGCAGGAACAACACGAGATCCAAAGCAAAACTCAAAGGTAAATGAATCCCTAAAACTTTTCATTTAAGGTTAAAGTTATGATTATCATCAGAGCTAGGATAAGAGATAGAAACAGGGTTAGAGAAAAAATAAGGGATCAAGACTTGCTGAAGCCAAATTTGTTTTCATGTTCTGTTGAACCAGTGTCAGACCCTACAGGGCTCTATTTGAACTACGGTATATTGTAACATAGGTGTGCCCTAACAGCAAGCTATATATTAATGCAGTTCCTAGCACTGTCCCCATGGCTGACTGTATAGTGGTTTCTCAGTATTTGATCACATCATTGAGCAGCTAAGTGATCTGATTAAAGAATTAATAGCTACTACAGCAGGAGCTAAGCAGTCAATAGACACCCCGAGGAGGAACTTACCTGTGTAGGGGCTGTAAAAAGATGGCACAATGTAATAAAAACCCCTTAATGACCATTGTCACACGGTATATGCCAATGGTTATTCAGGGGTTAGGATTGCACCATATATATTTCGTTGGGTTAACAATGTCTAAAAAATGGATGAGCCAGTCCTTCAGAGTGAGAGCTGCTCAATGTTAGGGGACTCATAGCTGCAGGTGTAGAGGAGCGGCTCATGACAGGGAGTAGTTGAGAGTATGTATTTAGGATAGGTAAGGTCTTAAAGTTTTAAAGTGGGGGGTCCACAAAGTCGAAGACTTCTTTCCGGTGGGACCCCAGAGAGTGCAGAAGTTCCTGCCTGACCTGTGTCTGTGTTGTTTTATCAAGGCTTTCATGCAATAGTCCAATCGTCTCGTTACAGCAATGGAAGGATGAAGGGTCGTTAATGGCAGTGGATACAGCTATTTAGATGGATTGATATAAAAGGGTCATTGAAATCAGATTGTGATATGGTAATTGGGTCTTGAGTGAACTTACTAAGCCTCTTCAT
>JAODAL010063689.1:0-19110 GCA_025379985.1 Phyllomedusa bahiana
ATTTACGATAGGAGCCCTTTAATTATCGATAAATCTAAAAATTTCAAATCACAAAAAAACCTTGCCGATTTCAACTTTGTCGATAATAATCGCTCAACACTAGTAAGCACGTAATCAATGAAAGATGGCGGGAGCCATATTTTAAAATAGTTCATGCAGGCATTTACGTTTTTGACATCCCTCCATCACCTGGTTTCCCGGATAGAATTACAGCTTGCCCAATATGTGCGGAACCTAAAGCTAATTTATTTCATGGTTTATGGCAATGCCCAGCGGTGCAGGCATTCTGGGGGGGAAGTGAGGGATTTGTTGTGGTCTCTGTGGAAGGGTCAGATTCCCATGTCACCAGTAGTCTTCTTGCTACATGGAAGAGATAGTATAGATGATGAGTCTGTGGACCATCGGAGCAGGGATCTGCTGGCTATAATACATATCATCTTATTGGTGGCAAAGAGGTGCATCCAAGCCAAATGGTTGGAGGTTGCAGTCCCAAATATTGAAATGGTGATAGAGCAAACGAAAATATATGCAATATCTGACCAGATGTATGCGAAGCGACAAAGAGGATGTAGCAAAAAAAAATTTCAGGAAATGGAGGACATTTTTGGAGAAATTTTACACCCAACAGGAGATAGACAAGCTAGTAAATATATTCCAATATACAAAATGGTTCTTGACGGAAGCTATTTCGGGGACCTTGGGCAGATAACAAGTACAAGGGGGATCGTAACCTTAGAAAGAAAGTGAGGGCGACGTGTTGCATCCTTTTACCTGGCTGTTTAATTGTTTAAACGTTTAGGGTTTATTGTTCAGGTATATGGTCAAAAATGCTTCATATTGCTGTATGTCATGCTTTTCGTCATGGAACACTAATCAATGGAGTTTTGTGATGTGTAGCTATTTCGGAGGAAACTTGGCGACGATAGTAAACTTCAAGAGATACCGCATATATTTCTGTATTAAGCATGAGGTAACCATATTCTGATTGTAATTTTGATCTAATGATATGTTATGATATAATTCCTGGTATCAGATTTTTAAAAGTGCACTGTAAAGCATAAATTGTATTGTTGAAATACGCTATAATGATGATACCAAATAAAATATGTTAAAAAAAAAAAAAAAAAAAAAAAAAAATGTAAGAAAATAAGCTAATTACACATCACAGAGCATTAGCAGATGCCTTAAATGTTACTGATTGCTGGATATGCACGCACTCTCCTCTCAATGCTGCAAGCAAAACCAAAACTTAGTCTATCCCGGTAAACAATGGAAGAAATAATGGGATGGGATAAGTGTTTTAACTCTTTAGCCGCTAATGATACTAATTAAAAGAGGATGTGGAACGAACGCTTCTTCTTTTACTAGCAGTATAGGTAGTGTTTAAAGTGTTTATGTTTGCAGTGTCAAAGTTATGCGAGAATTGTGAAAAAAAACCAATATGAAGGTTACTGACGAGTGACTATAGTGATCTGGAACTAAAACCTGTTTTTTTTTCATTTCTCTTATGTAACTCCATCTGTGAACCGATTGAACTCATATGCGGAGTCTCTTCTTTCTGAGGATGCTGGAGGAATATTTAGGGAACTATGGTTTCTAGCGAAATCAATCTCAGGCAACCCGTCGGTCTGGGCAACACCTGAAGAAACTTCAGCTATCCCAACCTTTGATTAAGGACCCAGACTCTGCATGAAGAGTTCAAAGGGAGGACTGTGAAGGATGGAATCAGGAAAGAGTTAATTCTGAAATTTTGCTGAAATGAACAATGTGTGTATTTACCACCTTCAAGGAAACCTGAACAATATGTGTGTTTGCAGTCTTCAGGAAACCAATTCCGACAACAAGACACTGGTTAAAACTTGTTCTACCCAAAGTGATAAAACATAGTTACACATTGTCTCACCTTATGATGAAGTAAGCGATTCTCAGAATGTATAAGAGGATGTAATCTGCAAATAAAGGTTTAGTTCTGTTGTGCTCTGGGCACCAGACCGCTTATATGGTTGAGCACGATTGTTTCACTTGTGTTTGATCATTATATGGGCGATAGCAGACTGCAGCTGCTTCTAAATCACACCCACTCCCGTACTGGACAGTAAGGCCATATTCACACGGCTTATTCTGGGACGTAATTCAGTCCGTAATTACGCGCCAGAGTGCGCCAATTACGGGCTGATCCGTCCCAGTAAAATACGGTAATGCACAGTTCTCATAGAGAACTATGCATACATTCCCCTTCTCCCTGCTCGGCGACTACGCCGAGGGGGGAGATAATTGACAGGTCACTTTCTACCGCGTATACGCGCCGCTAGCAATGACTGTCTATGGGCCGCCGAAGTGCCGGCCCCCCGCTCACTCCCCCGCTCCCGCCCCGCCCCCGTCCACACGACGTAATTGTGGGGCGTAATTACGCCCTGCAAATACACCGTGTGAACATAGCCTAAGAGAGTGTGATCACTCTCCATTGGCTAAACCTAACACAGATCACTGCCATCTGCTGCACCTCAGGGAGTATACAGCATAGTTGCCAACTTTTGAAAATGAAAAAGCAGGAGATCCTAGTGGGCGGCGCGCGTAGCAAAAATTTGCATGGACACGCCCATCTTTCCGGTATGCCACGCCCCTTCAAAAAAAGCCACACCCACTCCACCTAACTGCATAACGGCTTTGGAAGAAAGCCAGTAGATGCCCTTATAGCCAGGTTAGTAGCCCCCCATAACCAGGTAGTGCCCCTTACAGGCCGGAATGCCCCCCTTGTAGCCAAGTAGATGCCCCTCTGTAGCCAGGTAGAGCCCAAAATTTTTAGCCAGGTAGATGCCCCCTTTGTTAGCCAGGTAGGTGCCCCCCATTGTTAGCCAGGTAGGTGCCCCCCGTTGTTAGCCCGGTAGGTGCCCCCATCTTTTAGCCCGGTCGGTGCCCCCTCTGTTTGCCCGGTTGTGCCCCCAACTGTGAGCAGGTAGTGCCCCCATCTGTTAGCCAGGTAGTGCCCCCATCTGTTAGCCAGGTAGTGCCCCATCTGTTAGCCAGGTAGTGCCCCATCTGTTAGCCAGGTAGTGCCCCCATCTGTTAGCAGGTAGTGCCCCCATCTGTTAGCCCAGGTAGTGCCCCATCTGTTAGCCAGGGAGTGCCCCACCTTTTGCCAGGTAGTGCCCCCATTGTTGCCGAGTGATGCCCCCAATTGTTGGGCCCGGTGATGCCCCCCTTGTTGCCAGGTGATTGCCCCCATTTTGCCAGGTGATTGCCCCCATTGTTGCCAGGTAGTTGCCCTCTCTGTTAGCCCGGTAGAGCCCCCTAAAGCTTATAAAATAAAATAATAAAATCCACTTACCTTACCAGGCTCCTGCCAGCGCGCCCGCTCCTGCCCGATCTCCTCCAGCGGCGCAGGGGGAAGTGAGAGCAGCCGCCCCGTCACTCCCCTGCACCGCGCGTCACTTCCCCCTGTGACGCTGTCCTGTATGTGCGGCGCACACAACCCCGGCGCCGTACATACAGGGAGAGGAGGGAGGGGATCCCTCCTGCCTTCTCCCGCACAGTGAGACCGCGGGCGGGTGAGCGGCCGCTGCGGGCCGCTTCACCCGCCTGTAGGAGCGGTCCCGCGGCGCAAGAGTAGCGCACCAGCGCTACTCTTGCGCCGCGGTAATTTAAAGGACCCCCGCCGCTGCAGGCGGCGGGAGGAATGCCAACTCCCCCCCGGGGGGCGGGAGGGGACCCAAAATAGCGGGACCCCCCGCCAAAAACGGGAGAGTTGGCTGTATGGTATACAGGGCAGCCATTGCCGCACCCATGGAGTTACAGGCCACAGCTATCTGGCCCCTATGGAGTATACAGGCCCAGCCACTCCCGCATCCCAGGGGTATAAGGAAGCCATCTCCGCACCCCGGAAATAAGGGCCCACACCCATCTGCCGAAACCCCAGGAAATATACAGGCCACAGCCACGCCGCCCCCAGGGAGTATACAGGAAACCCCCCATCTGCCGCAAGGGAGTATACAGGCCACAGCCATTCCCGCCCCCCCAGGGAGTTACGGAACCATCGCCGCCCCCGGGGGAAATACAGGCCACAGCCATCTGCCGCACCCGGGGGAGTATACACCCCCAAAGCCTTTCCCCAAACCTCAGGGAGTATACAGGCCACAGCCATCTGCCGCACCTCAGGGAGTATACAGGCCACAGCCATCTGCCGCACCTCAGGGAGTATACAGGCAACCGCCATCTGCCGCACCCCAGGGAGTATACAGGCCACAGCCATCTGCCGCACCTCAGGGAGTATACAGGCCACAGCCATCTGCCGCACCTCAGGGAGTATACAGGCCACAGCCATCTGCCGCACCTCAGGGAGTATACAGGCCACAGCCATCTGCCGCACCTCAGGGAGTATACAGGCCACAGCCATCTGCCGCCCCCTCGGGAGTATAAGGCCCAGCATCTGCCGCGACCTCAGGGAGTAAAAGGCCACACCCATTGCCGCACCTCAGGAGTTTTCAGGCACAGCCATCTGCCGCGACCTCGGATATCCCGGCCCCCCCATCTGGCCCCCTCAGGGAGTATACAGGCCACAGCCATCTGCCTCACCTCAGGGAGTATACAGGCCACACCCTCTCCCGCACCTAGGGAGTATAAAAGCCCGTTATCTGCGCACCTCGGGAGTAACGGGCCCACAGCATTGGCCCCTCAGGGATATACGGGCCGGCACTGCCGCACTAGGGAGAAAATACGGGCCCGGATCCCCGACCTCGGGTTTTATTGTTTTAATTGGAGGAGGCTCATGTGCATGTGATTGGCTGTCAATGGTTGGAGGGGGCCATTCATGTGATGGCCCCGTTAGTTTTTGGAGGAGGATATGTGATTGTTGGCCGTAGTGATTGGTGGGGGGTCATGGCATGTATTGGCCGTCAGTGTTTGGAGGGGGGTCTGTGCAGTGATTGGCCGTAGTGATTGGAGGGGGTCATTGCATGTGTTTGGGCCCGTCATGATTGGAGGGGGGGTTTCATTGCTGTGATTGGCCGTCAGTGATTGGAGGAGGGTCATGTGCATGTGATTGGCCGTCAGTGATTGGAGGAGGCTTATGTGCATGTGTTTGGCCGTCAGTGATTTGTGGAGGGTCACATGTGCATGTGTTTGGGCCCGTCAGGTTTGGGTGGGGGTCTTTTTCATGTATTGTCAGTAAATTTTGGGAGGAGGGTCTGTGGTAGATTGTCAGTCAGTGATTGGAGGAGGGTCATGTGCATGTGATCGGCCGTCACTGATTGGCAAGCCCCTTATCAAGACAAGCAGTCATTTGTTGCTTGACAATGACCTGAGTAGGTAAACTTTTAGAGGGGGGGGATTCCTCCCCCCTCCCCGCCCCCTCGCCACGAATTTTCCCGGGACATGCAGTTATAGAAATACAAGGAGCAAATACCTCCCCAAATATCACAATCATGGGCCCAAACAAACCCCCACTGTCCCCAACCCAACATTCCCGATAATGTTACTACAAAAGGGCCCTGTTTTAAACTCCCAGAACAAAACCCCAAAAATTACCCACCACTATGATGAATATCACTATTACCTCAGTCTACAAAACCAATAGTACGTATATGTGCCCATTATGGTGAATCGTGTCCCAGGCTCTCAGACGTATTTCCCCTCCTTACGTGCCCATACAGTGGTAGCATCAGTGTACACAGGCTCTGCAGACGTTATTCCCCATACAAGCCATATAGTGGTAGACAATGTCCCAAGGCTTTGCAGTGATTTACCTCCATACAGGATAATAGTGGTATTCCCATTAACAGGCTCTGCGACGTATATTACCCCCAACAGTGACTATAAGTGGTGTTCCCGTGAAACCCAGGCTTCAGATGTTATTCCTCATACAGTGTTATACGTGGTAGACCCCCTTTGTACACAGGCTCTATAAAAATATAAGTGATTACGTCATTAAACTTGGACCCCAAGGTGACATTTCTTGAATAGTGTCGTTTTCCCCTTTTGTTCTGCACCCGGTCCAGACGCCGTGATAACTTCCCCGGGAACCACTCACCCCGCAATTTGACAAAAATATTTTAGAATCCCACTTTTTCCAGCACCTCACTCCCGGGCCCCCCCCCTCATGGGTCCTTTTGGCGGGAAAGGGTTTAGGTAGCTTGGGGGCCCCTATAGATTTCGGGCAGGGCATAGGGTTTTTTGGGGGCCCCAGTAGGCCAGGTTTAAGTGGGCAATGGGGGTCCCTATGGGCGGGCAGGGTTTGGGGCTTAGGGCCCCATTTAGGAAGTCAAGCATAAAAACACATTTTTTATTGTGTAGAATACTTTACAGGTTTAGTATAATCGGAAAAAGATCCATATTTACGTGCAATCCATATGTCATCTGAAGAAGGCACAGGTGCCGTCCCGGATGGGAGTAGTGTCACCCAGATTCCTGATTTGGTGAAATAACGCCCGTAGCATTTTCATATTTCTAGGGTACTGACATGGTTTATTTTAGTGTTGGGGCTAAAAGCATCGATCGGGCAGGTTTTTTTGGGCAGTCCAAAGAGTTGGGTGGGAGGGGCTGCTCCCCTGATCCCCGGGTAGGGTTTTTCCCGGCCTACTTTGGCAGGAATCTGGGCAAACAGGGGGTTGGTTCCAGTCGTGTGTTTGGTCCGACGAAGGAAAAGGGGAAAGTTTAGCCCAGCCTGCAATCTGGGCGCCCCCTTTCCCCGTACTGGCCCCCCTTTTTACTATTTCCCTTTTTCAGGGGGCCCATGTACCCAAACTTATTCTTAAATTAAATACCCACAATGGGGGCCCAAATTACTATAAGGCCCATTAACCAACACCCAAATGGGGGGTCCAAAATACTACCTGCTTTGGCCTTTTATACCCACTTTTGGGGCCCCGTACCCTATAAAATACGGGGGTTTTTTATATACCTACCTCCAATTGGGGACCCATGTACCTACCCCCCGGGGGGGTTTCCCTTTTCCCTTTCTCAACCCCTTTTCCCTTTTTAAAAAAAATAATTTTCGCTCTTTTTTCCCCTTTTAAAAAACAAAACATTTAAAATTTCCCTTTCCCCCTTTTCTTTTCTTCATAAAAAAAAAAAATTTTTTTTTTTTTTTTTTTTCCCCCCCCCCCCAAAAACCCCCCCCCCCCCCCCCACCCACCCCCCCCCCCCCCCCCCCCCCCCCCCCCCCCCCCCCTCCCCCCCCCCCCCCCCCCCCCCCCCCCCCCCCCCCCCCCCCCCCCCCCCCCCCCCCCCCCCTTCCCCCCCCCCCCCCCCCCTCTTCCCCCCCCTTCCCCCCCCCCCCCCAACCCCCCCCCGGGGTTTTTCCTTAAGGATGGCCCCCCCCCCCCCCCCCCCCCAACCCCCCCCCCCCCCCCCAGACCCCCCGGGCCCCCCCCCCCCCCCCCCCACACCCCCCCCCACCCCCAACCCCCCCGTTCCCCCTCCCCTGCCCCGACATCCCCCCGGGGGGATGAAGTGAAGAAATCTCTTTGGAAAAAGTTGGAGACTTCTCCCTTTGATGATCCTCATGCCTTTAAACGCAGGGCCTTTATACTGCATGCTGACCCCGCCCCCTCTGTGACCCGATTATAGGTTGGGTGACATCATAAGGCCTTCACCCCAAATTTTTGACCCCGGGCCCCTAATGTGATCACATTTGGTTTTGGGGACTTTATCACAGGTCCTTTTACCCAAACCCCTTGGGGGGCCCCCCCCTCCCTCACGTGACTGATCCCATGGTTGGGGGACTTTATCCCCCAGGTACCCTTTACCCCACCAGGGTGACTCCGCCCCCCTCAAAGGAAACTGATCAGTCCTTGCGTGTGGCAGGCAAAAGCCCGGTTTCCCGGGGGGGAGCAGTTTTCCAATTTCCCCTTGTGCTCGTGTTACAGGGGCAAAGGGTTCCCAGTTCGGTGAGTTCCTTTAGAGGTTTGTGCGTTTGGTATTTTCTTTTAAAAGTCCTACAGAAAGGGGAAAAATCTTCCCCTTTGGGGAGGAAAGTAAGGGGGTAGGTTTTGAGATTGCCCTTTTTTCCCCCTTTCCAAGCATTGCATATCAAAGGCATTTGGGAAAAAGGGGCGGGAAGCCCCATGCGCCCTCTATTGGATGTAACAAAAATTTCAATTTGTTTGAATTTACTGAAACTTTTAAAAAGCAAAAGGGGAAAATTAGCCAAGCCAGTACTCTCATCTAATAAAGCCGTTTCAGGGGTTTTTTCCCCCCTCATGAGGTAGAGCGATATGGTTGGGTGGTGGGAGGCCAAAACTCTTTGGATGTTTGACCAAACTTTTGGGGAAAAGTAAGTGATGCCGTGCGCGGCCGTGTTCCTTGATCCCCTTGGGGTTAAATTCCCCAACCCGTTTTTGCCATTGCTCCCGTCCCCATTCCCCCCTCCCCAGTTTTTTAAACAGGTAACACAGTTTCCCCCTTCTTGTCACTTTAAACCAAAATGGCGCCTTAGCCCCCGTTCCGTATAAAATACCGAGGGTCCCGATGGGCAGGGGGATTTAGGCATCCAAAAAGGCATCCCGCCCAATCTAAAATGGAGGAAACACTTCCCCGTTTTCCGGTTTTGAGGAAAGGGATTATGGGTATGGTGGACAATTAAACCCCCTATGCAGTTTTAGCCCGGGTCCACATTGAGTTTTTGATATTCGGGGGGAAAATTTTTGTGGCCCAATAGAAGGCCCAACAATTTAAATTTTAACCCGAGGGGCGATGCTTTTTGGTTTGGGGTTTTTTTGGTTTTTTATTGTTTGTATTTAAATTTTGCTTTTCATTCCCCACCCACATTTCATGGTTTTACATCGAAAGCTGGGGAGGAAAATATGGAGTATGTCCCCCGTGCACGCTCCCGGGCGGCAGGGAAGGGTCATGATTTTAAACCCGGAAATGCCCCTTTTGCTGGGTAAAACAGAGAAAGGGGGCCCCACATGTAAAAGGGGTTCTCCCTTCACTTTTATAGGAGTTACGACCCCGCCCAGGCGGCCCCCCAGGTGTGGCCCCCAAAACATCAAAACATTATGGAATACCCGTGGATTGGGGTGGGGAAAACCCGTTTTCCTGTGGTGGGCGGCTCTGAGAAAATGCTTTTCCCCTGACCCAAAAGGGTTTTGAAAGTAACAGGGTGTGGGGCCCCGTATGATTGGGGCCCCCCCTTTCTCCATAAGGCCCCCGGGAGTACAAAAACCTTTCCAGTTCACCCGTTTTCTCTATTTATAACGCGTTTTTTATGACCCCCCAAGGATGGACAGGAACAGGAATGGATGGGCGAAAAATATTGGGGCCCTCACCTTGGGAAAATCCCCCCTGGTGCCAAGAGGAAAACTTCTTGATTTCTATCCCCTTTTTTATCTAAAAAGTTAATGATAGAAGAGAAAATCCATAGTGGGAAAATCCCATTATACCAAAGGGGGAGGGGCCCCTGAAAAGCCAAGGGGATCATCTGGGGTTCAGCCCAGAGGGGAAGGGGTCGTGGTTGGGTTCGCCCGGGGGAACCCCCGGTTGGTTTCGGATAGGGACTTTTGATTTTTTCCCCTCTTTTGACTTATATAGAATTGTAACTGGCCCTAGGCGATCACATCATCCTTAGTTGCTTTTTTTTATCTTATTTTTTTTATTTTTTATTTTTGGGCCCCCTTTGGTTCCCAGGGCGCTGTACATTCAAGGTGGTTACATAAATAAATTGGCCCAAACCCAATTCCCAAGGTTAAAAAATTTGGGTCCCGAGGGAGAAAAGGGCTTGCCGAGGGGGCTTACGTTAAAGGAAGGGGGAAGAGCCCAAAAGGAAAGGGGGAAAGACATGTTTGTGGAGGGTGTAGTGACAGCAAGGTTATTTTTTGGTTTAGGTTCCTGAAAAAGGAGGGGGTTTTAGGTTACCTTTGAGGCTACGGGAGATTTGGGGGAGGTTGATGTTTTTTTTTTTGTAAACATATTTTTTTTTTAAATTTTACAATTAAAAAAAACATATAAAAAACTGTCCTTTAGATGAGATACTATTTGTACAAAAAGAAATAATAAAAGGATCATTAGTACAAATAAAAAAAGTAAAAGAAATTTAAAAAGTAAAAAATAGCACTAATGATTCCCTTTGGTTTCAAAATAGGATAAAGAAAAAGGGAGCCCTCCTCTTCATAAGAAAAAAAACAAAAAAAAAATGAAAAGTAACCCCCCCCCCCCCCAAAAAAAAACCCAAAAAAAAAAAAAAACAAAAAAGACAGTGGTCCCCATAAAACGTTTATTTTTAAAAGAGAAAAAAATCACAAACCCTATGTAATCAAGAAAGGGTTGGAAAAAAAAAGTGAAAAAAAATTTTCATGTGGGGATACAAGGGTTGGAGAAGGCCCCCAGTCCCCCTGAAGCCGAGGGAGAGAAAAAGATGAGGAAAAATTCACCCCAATTCTGACGAAAAGTTACGGGGGGGAGTAACCAGGGCAGGGGTTCAGGGTTATGGTAGGGAAAAGCCCCAAGTTAGGGGATAAGACACCCCAAACCCCCAGAGTCCCGTTGTCGAGAGGGGTGATCCCAGGGGTTTGAAAAACAAAGGCTGCATGATCCCCTTGACCCCCCCTGGGGGGGTTTTAAAAGTTATATAAAACTCCTGCCTTTTTGAAAAAATTTAGAGCATTAGGTTTCCTTGCCTGATGATGTCAAGTTTTTCCTTTTCCAGATGATTTTTAAACCCCCTGGATCATTCTGAAATTTTGTAGGGACAGTTGGTTTAAAACCATTTGGCAGGAGGTTTCTTTTAGCCACCTAAAAAAAATTTATATGAAATTGGGGGGTTTCCCTGAAATGTTGTGGTAAAATTAAATGGTACAGGAGCTGTTTTTGGGCTCTAAATTAAATGACACGAAATTTAAAGATTCAGAGTTTGTATGCGTCCCCCAAAAAAAATTTAGGGTTTTTCCACACGGGTCCATTTTACTTTGGAAAAAAATCGTGGGGGGGGGCCACATTTGGGGCAAAAGTCAAAGGTCTGGAAAAGGGGAGGGGGGGGGGGGGGGGGGGGGATATCAAAAGCCGTAAATTCCCGGAAGGGGGCCCAATTCTAAAATTGTTCCCCCCATTTCCCCAATTAACTATATTTTTAAAGGTTTTAGCCATTTTGGAGAATTTTTATTTGGATTCCCCTGGTTGGGGGTAGCCCTTTCCCCTTACCCAAAATCCTGAAAGGGCCCCCTTGTCTTCCTAAACCCCCTACGAACCCCGCATATAGCGTTTGATAAAGAGGGGGTCTGTTTTGAGAAGTGGGGCCGAAAAACATTATAAAAAGGAAATTCAACTTTTAAAAGGGAGGCCCCGGCTTTTATGTTCCTTCCTTTAAAAAAAACTTTTAAATTTTGGGGGGGGTAACCCTAAAAAAATTTTAAAGGTGGAAGGGTATTTTTTTTGAGATAATTCTGGGAGGAATAAATCTTTTGGGGGGGAAGGGTAAAAAAGCGGGGAAATGTTAAGAACCCTTACCCCCTTTGGATTTAAATTTGGGGGTTTAAAGGCCGGTTTAAAATTTCGGGGTTGCCTTAGATGGGAAAGGGTTTCTATGATCTGGTGGGAAGAAAAAACAGGGTTTTTTTAGGCCTTCAGGCTCCAAGGGCCCTGTCCCCTTTGGGGTTGTTTGCCATTGGGAAAGGGGAAGAATTTTTAAAGGAGAAGGCTGGAAGTGCCCATGGGTAAACCCATTTGCCGGCCTCAGTCGAGAGATTGGAATATAGGAAGACTTTTTAAACCCCAATTTCCGACCCGTGACGAAGGAGGCGGGCTAGGTTAAAAAACCCTCGATCCGGAAAAATTCAGCCCCCCCTACCCCCTTGGGAGGACCCATTTTTGGAAAGGGGGGTCCGGGGGCGTTTTTTTTTTTCCATAGGAAAGAAGGGGGAAAGCGGATAAATTTGGGGGAAATCTTTATTTTCACAAAAAGGGGGGATTTTTTTTGTAAAAAATATATTTTTTTTGGGGAAAACTTTTAACATTTGAGAAGTTTCCCTTGCAATTTGGGGGGGGGGAAAGATGCATCATGGGGTTTTTTCCCTTACTTTTTGGGGAAAACAGAGGGGGGTAATTGAGGTGTTTTAAAGGGAAATCGGGGGGATTTCCCGATATTTACCCAAGATATTGAGGAGGCATCGCCAAAGGATTTAGGAAAATTTGGCAAAGCAGATGTGAGAAAGGTAAATTTGAGCAGGGGAGAATCCAAAAATTTGGAATTAGAAACATTAATTAAAGGGCCCCGAAAAAAAAGGCCCAAATCATGTAAACAGTCTAAACCTTTTCCGGGGGAAACCCTCCATGGGGGGTGGTCAGATAAAGAAAATTCACGGGAATCAACAGGGGGTTAAGGGGGGGGTAAATTTTGGTTGTTTCCGATATTGATGCCCGTGATTGGTTTGGGCTAGGGTTTTGGGAGAGCGGCTCTAGGGAAAAATTAACGTAGTGGGGTTTAATGGGCCCTCCGGGCCCAGTCCCTCCCCCCAAAATGAAGGGCCCCTAGAAAGAATAGGGTTATAGATCTGAGCGTGGGGGGGGTATATAGTGAAGAATATGGGAAAAGGGAAAGGCCCCTGGAACCCGGGAATCCACCACCTCCCCCGCCTTTCCAGTAAACCGGGTTGAACGCTTTTCTGCATAAAATGGAGGGGAAAGGACAGTGGAGTTTGGAAATTGAAGCCCCGGATTACTTTTGGGATTCATCCAGGACAGTAATGATTTTACGAATTTTAAAAGGGTGCTCTGTTAAACCGAACCCCGTCTGTTGAGGGTTTAATGAGACGGGGAAGAAGAGTGGCCAGGGCCCGTCTGCCAAAAACCCTTTGAAATTTAATTTTTTAAATCAGCCTTTTTAATGAAATTGGGGGGGTATGAGGAGGGGAGAGGAAACGTCTTTTGGTTTTGGTAAAACTTTTATAAAGCGTGTTTATAAGTTGGGGGGAAGGGAGTGTTAGAAGGAAAAGTTTTGAGACGGTGGTTAGAAAAGGGGTGTGACTTTTTGGTTTTAAAAATTTGTTTGAAATTTTCCGAGGGGGCCCTCGGGACCTGGGGCTTTTTTATTTTCCCCAATTTTTTTAAAAACCCTAAAAAGATTTCTTATTTTGGGGTTGGGTTGGTTAAGGTGCCCCCAATTTTGCTTCCCGAAAGGGAGGGGAGAAGGGGCCCAAACCCGTTTTAAAGGGGTTTCCCGTATCTGAGGTTTCTGGTGAAAATAAATGGTCATTATTAATGCGTAAAGAATTTTGCTTTATTTTCCCCGCCCCTGGGGTCCCTTTAAAGATAGATATTTTAAACTAGAGTTTTAAAACCCCCTTAAACAAAAAATTGGCTAAAAGCCACCCCCCTTTTTTCCCCCAAATGAATAATTAGGTGACAACCGGGATCGCCCGGGACCCCCTTATACTCCAGCAAGTGCTTTTATTACTCTTTTTTTTTTTTTTTTTTAGTTTTGACCCTTGGGTTTGGCTCAGGAGTTGGGGTTTTAAAAGAAAAAACGTGTACGATTGCCGGGGCTTCTACCCCAATAAAAAAATTAATTTTTATCCCCCAACCCTTTCCCGGGGGTTTAGTTTGGAAAAGTGGCCTTTTAATGCCGCTTTATTTTCTCCCCAAAGTTAAGATGGCCTTTATCTTTCCGGGTTTTCTTGTAAATATTGCAGCCACCCCCCCCTCAGGGGGAAAATTAGCAAAGCCCGCCCCAAAAAGGTAAGGCCGGGGAATTTCCAGAGGTATTTTGTATCCTTGGGGAGCAGCGTTTTTGGGCGTTTGAGGACAAAAAAGGGGCATGATCGGGAAAAAACCCAAAACCCCTTTAAAATGAACAAGAGAATTTCCCCCCTTTGCAAAGGCCTTGGGAATGAAGGGAAAAATATAAAACAATCGGGACCCAAAGAAATTTTGAGGTGGCAAAAAAAAAAAAACAAAATTGGGGGGGCCCCCTTCATTCCCGGAAGAAAGAGACCCCTTTAGTATCAAACCCAAAAGAGAGGTTTGAATAAAAAATTAAACCAAATTTTTGGGCCGGGGCAAGGGGGTACGGAAAACGGGGGGGGCTATCATGGACGATTTTTCATTTCCTGGGAATTTGGTTAAAACCCTTTTTTAAAAATTCCCCTCCCCCCAATTTTAAGGGAAGGTCCCAAAGAATAAATGGTTGTTTAGTTTTTTTATAGAAAGACCCCCTTTGGGTTTGGTGAGGACCGTAGATATTTTTAGTGGAAAAAAACTTTCCCGGGAAATTTCAAGGTTTCATTAAAACCGCGGTGGGGCTAACAAGAGAATAAAAGAGATTTTTGGTGAGGAAATTAACCCCTTTTTTTTAAAAGGAAGGGAGCCAGAAAACCCAGCCCCCCCGAAGGCGCTTAAGCCCTGCTGAAAATTTCCCCCACTTAAAATGAAATTTCCTGAAGGGGGCGATGTTGTTTTTAATTTTTGAGGTGGAGTTTGAATCATAAAATTTCTTAGAGAGGACCCGCAGTCCCTTAAATTCCATGATGTTACTTGCATAAGATAAGTACAAAGGAAATTTTTAGCACGCAAGTGAATGAAGGAAATGGGGCTCACCCCGGGGAGGAAAAAGGGGGTGGCCCTCCCACAGCCCGCATCCGACCTAATAAAACAACCCGTTCCTCAAAAACAAGAAGGTACAAAAAGAAAGAAAAAAAAAAAAATAAAAAAACCCTTTTGGGGGGAAAAACCCAAAAAAACCCAAAATACCGCCAATGCCAAAAGTGCTAATTTGGGCTTCCCTTTTTTCAAACATGTAGAGAGAAAGTAAAGTAAGGAAAAAGTGCAAATGCCCCCAATGGGAACCCCAAAAAAGCGTAGGGCTTTTTTTGTCGGGGAAAAGGGGGGTGAGGTTTGTCAAATTATCATTTATGACATATAAAAGGGGTTTGGAAACCCTAATAAAAAAGTTAACCCCGTGGGTTTAAACAGGACTACCCCCCCCAAAAGAGGAAAAAAAAAAAAAAAAATTGAGCAAAAGGGCAAAAATTAAAAAAAGGGGGAGCTGCCCAAAGAATAAGGAAAAATTGGGTTTCGAGAAAGTTCAGGTTCCAGAGGGGCCCCGCACGGGAAAGAGAAAGGGAGGTTGTTCCTTAGGGGAAAAAACTCCCGAGGGGCGATTGGTTTTCTGACCAGTCTCTGGAGTTTGCTTTTTCTTTTAGGCGTAGAAACCCGGGGGGGAAAAAGGTTCCCCTATCTCTGCTGTTGATTTTAAAAGGGTCTCAGAGTTCTTTAAATTTTCTGGGGTGTGAGGGTGACCGGGATCCATTGGGTGGTTTGAAATTTGCGAGTAGCCCGGGTAGGTTTAGGGGCGAATTTAAAGTGTTGGCCGGGAGAGGGGAGCACCCGTTTAGGGAAAAAAGCTCGAATCGCCTTGGCCAACCCCCACAAAAGAAATCCCCCAAAGATTAGAATTTTTAAGTCCCCTTTATTTCCAGGGGTTTTTTGAGAATTTTTTAAAAGGTCGGAAGATTTCTGAATTTTGTCATTAAAAAGGGGCCCAAAATATTTGGACAATCATTGGGCGTGGGTTTTAGAGATGGGTTTCAGTTTTTGGGGGCCTGCTTTGGGTGAGGAGTCCGGGGAGGGAGGTCTGGGGGATTTTTGGGGTTTTTTCTCCTCCCCTCTGCGGGGTTGGGGGCCCTAAGAGTTTTGGCAGTGGCACTTGCTAGGAATTTAGATTTTCATGCCACCGACACTGGGGGTCCCATCAGTGCGGTTTGGGAGCCCGGGTTATTTCCCAAATGTCCCCCTTTATTTTGGGAGCCCCCTTTTGGGTTTTAAAAAGCGAGTTTTGGGCCAGGGCGGGTTTTGGGGGAAGTTCCGTTGTTTAGCTTTGGAGGAAATGTTCGTTTTTCATCGGTGCCCCGAGCCCGCTTGGTTGATATCGTTTTTTATTTTAAAAAAAAATGGCCCTGAATGTAGGGAGGGGGAACGCGCTGCCCAATGTCCCCCTGGATAATTTGGGGCCCTTTCCCGGGCCAAACCCCAAAAAGGCCAATTTTTTATAGTACCCTGGTAGTCCCTTCCCAATCGCCCTCATCGCAGCCCTAAGTTTGGGTTAAAAGGCGGTTGCCGGGAGTGGGGAGGGGGTTTGGAAAGGGGAGAGTGGCCCGGGGGGCTCAGTGAAATTTTTGTACAGTCTCCCCAATTTTTGTCTTGCTGGGTTTAATTTAAAATATGGGGGATTTAAAGGTCAGATTTGGCCTTTTGTGTCTTTTTTCGCCTTGGTTTTGCCCCCTTGTTTGGACGAAGCGGGTCCATCCGAGGAATGGAGAATGAAAGGAATTCAGAGCTATGAAACTGCAGTTTTTGGTAAGGCATTTTTCTCGGCCAACCCCCCCCATGTCCCCCCAGTTAAACGAAGGAAAGTTGAGCTATGTTATTTTGAGAGATTTAAAAGGGGATGGACAGTCCCGGGGGAGTCAGCCCCCGGGGGCAGGGGGAGAATCGGAGTTGGTGGAAGTTTTGCGGGGCCCAGGTGTGGAAACCCCGGTGAGGCAGCAGTCCCGTTAGAGATAAATATGTACTTTAAAAGGGGCTCCTCTCCTTACAGTGTATAGAGGGGAAAAGGGGCGTCAGAAAGGGAGTGAGTGTGAAAAGACAGTCCATGGGCAGTAGAAAGGGGGGGGGAGAGAGGGGGCCGGGGCCCCCGGGAGTAAATTCCCCCGCTCTCAGCAGCGGGTGGGGGGTCGGCTTTTAACTGGAGCGAGCTCCTTATGTAGAAAAAAAACGGGGCTGTCACGCCAAATTGTTGAGGGAGGAGATAAAGGTTTCCCTCCCCAGGACTGCCCAAAGGAGAGGGGCTTTTTTCTCCCCCTCCCCGGCGCAGCAGGTCCCTGCTCTTTTACAAACTTGGGGGTGTGGGCCCGGAAGGGCTGTCTTCACCTCAGCAGGCCCCCGGGGTGTAAAGCTCTTCTCCCCATTAGAGCAAAAAAAGAGAGCCGAAAAATAACGTGTCCTCTCTGGTATGTTCCCCCTGAAAAGTGCACGTGCGATGTGCCGATATAGAACCCAGTTTGTGGGGGGGTGGGGTTCCCGATGTAGCGGACCCTCCTGAAACTGCGTACCCTTACATGCTGGGGCGGGAATCGGAAGTAGGTCTGATGTTTTGAGGACTGGGGTTTTCCGGGGATTTGGGGGGGGGAATCAGGGAGAAGTCTTAAAGACGGTTATGTGAGGAGGGGATAAGGGGAAGCAGGGGGAAAAGGGGCCCTGGGAGGGCAAAAGATTGGTGAGGGGAGGTTCTAGGAAAAAGGGGCAGGATGTTTTTAGAGGAGAGGTTTTGTAAAACCCTTGTAGGTCAAGATTACTAACTTAAAATGGTTTTCATTTGGGCAATGGGGGGCCGTGAAAGGGATTGGCAAAAGAAAAAGAGGCAAGGGTTTGCAAGGGGAAGGTGAATTCCCGATGGGCAGCAGAGTTAAAAGGGTGGTTTAGAGGGGAGCGAGAGTGTGATGGGGGTTGCAGAGAAAAGGGTGTTGTAATAGTTAAGCAAAGGAAAAAAGACGAGGCATTGGGCAAGCATTTTTTTTGTTAAAGTTAATCAATTGAGCAGAGTTGGGAGATATTTTTCAGGTGGAGGCGGGAGGCGAGGTGAGGGTTTGGAACATTAGTTCCATAGGAAAGGACAGCTCAACTCTCCACGTGGCCTCAGGACACACATCTTCTGCAACGTACTCAGCTATAACCTCTAGGGGCATACCTGAGCTTATCCTCTTTACTGCTATGGGGAAGTAGGGGCACCCCTTGGCCATTTAGCCTTAGGACACAATTTTTTGCAATGCACTAGCCATTAGCCCCAGGGCATTTCCTGAGCTAATCCCCCTTTCTGCTATGGCTGTGGTGTTGGGGCACACTTGGCCACCCCTCACTTTAACCCCTTTTGAGCAAAATAACCACTCCCCCTCTGGTCATGTGGAAAAATTTATCCTTGATCCCCGAAACATTGTTTTAAAACGTATTTACCCCAGAATTGAGGTTTTTGTTTTTGGGGCATCCCCTAAATGTGGGCTGAATTTTCTATAGGCTTCATTGGGTTTCCAAAAATCGGATATAAAGTCCCCCCATTTTTAGTCCCGCTGTTTTCAGGGATCTTCTCCCCGGAGCTCCCGGGGACCCAAATTTTCCCAAAATTGGTAAGTTTTAGTAATCGGACTGAAGGCTCTGTTACCATCACCCCTGGGGGTGATTAAGTGCTACTCTGGTTTTCCCCCCCACTTTTTGCAGGGGGCATGGGCCCGGCCCAACCCCCTTGCTTTCCCCTGTTCCCCTTTTTTTGGGGAACCGTAATGCCAGAAATGGGGAAAGTCTCTGTTTGAGTATTTAAAATAACCCGGAGGGCCCCCAGTCAGAAAATAATTTGGGCCAAATACGGTTTCAAAACTAATTTTAAACAGGGGGCTGATAAAGGGTTTGGTCGCTTCTTCGGAGCAGCATAAAATTTTTTGATGCACTTTTGGAAACCCTTTTTTGACGTCCAGGTTTTTCAACGTGGGGTCCCCCCACCAGCCCAAAACTAGTATTTTTAGTTGGCATCTGTTGACCCCCTTACAGGGCATACAGCTACCTGCTTTAAAGTACCTCTAGAACAGATCCGCCCGCTGAGCAGTAGCATCCACTTTCTACTTTAAAGGTTGGTTGTTCCTAGAAAACTTATGCTTGTTGTCAGTGACTCTGTTGTTTTTTTGGGGTTTGCTTTACAATTGGGCACCCCATTGGCTTTGACAAAAGGACATCCCTTATGCATTGGTCCCCCCTATAGACATCCCAAAAAGGGAACCCTTTGGGAAAACCCCATTATCAAAATTTTTCTGGTATGCTTGGGCCCCAGGGTGGGTGGCAATCTGCTTTACCGTCCCGCAGGGGTTGGGGTCCTCCCTTTGGGGGACTCCCGGGAAAAATGCAAATTGGGGAAATCCCTGGGTTCCCCGGTTGCTCCTTTTGAGCCGCAAAAAGATTGCACTAATTTCATCAAAGTTTGCCTTCAATTAAAATGTGCTGGAACTTTTGGTTATCTTGGGGCAGTTTTCAATGTTTCATAACTGCACCCGTGGCAGCAGCTCAGTTTTTAGTCGACCTCCTAGTCTTCATACCCGGGGTGTTTTTCTCTTTCTAGAGATAGTTTTCTTTGTAAATCTGGGGACA
>JAODAL010063690.1:0-19109 GCA_025379985.1 Phyllomedusa bahiana
TTATTGCTTTTAAACCCTTTTTTTGGGTTTAGGAAAATATATACAATCAGAGATCCCAAGGATACTGCTGTGTCCCTTTATTACTTTTCCAAAATGAGTGTATTCTACAAAGATCCAGAAAGTATGGATTCTTACCTAAATGATTTCTTATCTGGAAACAGTAAGTAGTAAAAGCTAATGTAACCTCAAATGTGTAAAGTGCAAACATATGTGATCCATTTATCATATTTCATCTATTTCAGTCCCATATGGATCTTGGTTTAATCATGTCAAGGGATGGCTGGAAATGTTTGGAAAAGACAATTTTATGATTAACACCTATGAGGATCTTCAGCTGGTAAATCCTTAATATATAACAGTTGAAATGAGAAGAAAACAGTCATAATAGTTATATTCCTCTTACTATTCCTTAACACTTGAAGGGGTATTCCCATGTGGGGAAATAGGAAGTGGCAGTTTTCTGTTGCAGACGTAGAGAACAGACAGGTGGCTGTACATGCTCTGTGCTCTTCGTTCACTTCTTTGGGAGTTCTAAATATAACCAAGCATACTTGCTTATCTGAGATCAGGACTCCCATAGAAGTAAACAAAGAGAGCTGTGCATTTGTGGCCATCTGTGCCTTCTCCAAAGCCACAGTAGAAAGTGGCCACATCCCATTTCCAAGGATGGGAACACCCTTTTAAGGAAAGCTTTTAAAAATATGTTTTCTACAGAAAACATGATTAGCTCTGTAATCCCAACCTATCAGGAGAACTGATATTTCAGTATCCAGAATGCAAATTAAATTAAGAGCTGTCCACACATGTCCAAGACTTTGTACATTCTAGTCTTTGGGAGTTACGAAAAAAGCTAAGCAAGCAACGATAAGCTGGTGGCCATCTCACTAGTGAATCAATGGTCAAGGTTTACCCTTTGTAAATACGCCATACATAATTTCCATGAGTGAAACCTCTCTACCTATACATGTGGCAGTTACCGGATCATTCTTAATTTTATTACAGGTAATTGTGTTGCTTGTAGTTTATAATCATTTTATCCCTTCTATTATAAAATGAAAAAAATTACTAATTAACTGAGTTAACTTTCTGGGTAAATTTTTGGTAGCCAATCTAAACAAGAAGAGCTGCAGATTGGATGAAAAACAGTAGTATGAGCCTATAATGATAACTTTCAGACTACCTTAGAATATCATAACGTAATTAAAGGTGTTTTTGTCATAGCTTACCCTAATGAAGCTAACAAAACTAGAAGGTGGCGAGGCAGACAATACTAAAGAAATAAGTTGGGTGCAAGCACAATCAAAAAATAAAGTGTACAAATAAGATACTGTAAATATTCTAAAGTAGAGTAAAATCATGTCATTTAATTTTTCTATTGTATTATAGGACTTGCGGGGAAGTGTGTTAAAAATTTGTAAATTTCTTGGAAAAGAATTAGATGATAAAGCAGTGGATTCTGTAGTTGAAAATGTTTCCTTCAAAAACATGAAAGAGAACAGTATGTCTAATTTTACTCTCCTGCCATCTGGTCTTATGGATCAAGAGAAAAGCCCATTTATGAGAAAAGGTAAAAAAAATTGCACAATGGTAACCAAACATGCGTGTTTATAGGATTAAGTCTCTAGAGGAAAAATATAAAAGAAATATAAAGTAAAATAATGTTGGAAATGTTTGACACCACATTTGTTTTTTAGACAGCTTCTAGACACTTTTGCGCCTCATCCGACAAAAGGGTTGTGGCCTTGGAAAAAGGGGGTGTGGGTTTAGTGTGTGCCAAAAATGCCGTTAGTGGCATAAAGTAAGTCAACTTAAAGATGGTGTATAGTTAGACAGTTTTAACTTACACCAGATTTATGAACACTGTGATAACTGTGGTGCATTGTAAAACTACATCGTCTAACTTAAAATTGTTATAGAGCTAGACACTATCGATAAATCTGCCCCAGTGCCTTGCAAACTAGAAAAAAAATATTGTTCCTATTTTGCCTGTACAAAACTCTAATTCGCATGTTGTGCATTAATGCTAATTTAGCCAGAGACAGACTTACCACTTTTTTTTGCTTGTTAAGTTGGCATTTGCTCTTTGCTAAATGTTGCATCCACATGGCTGTTTCTAGGCTAAATTGCACTCATGGAATTTTTATGTAATTTTTACATTACATTTTTTAAAATAGTAGTACAGGCAGTCCCTGATTTAAAAAATAGCTCGGCTTGTGTAAGTTTGTGGAACAGGTAGATTTTTTAACCCCTTTCCATCGCAGCCAGTTTTGATCTTCCTGACCGAGAGACCTTCATAACCGAGCCCCATTTTCTGAAATCTGACATGTCACTTTGTGGGAATAACTTTTTGATACTTTAACCTATCCATGTGATTCAGAGAATTTTTTCTCAAGACACAATGTTTTTTACGTTAGTGATAAATTTTGGTCCATACAATCCTTATTTGATTGTAATGTCTTATTTGTTTAAAAGAATATTATATTATCAAAATGTTGTGAACATTATGAAAAATGTGCAAAATTCAAAGTTCAAAAAGTGTCCTGGTTGTGTAGAACAAAGATTATACACAAAATAGATTTAATAAAATAGCATCTACCACATGTCTACTGTACGTTGGCATAATTTTTTTAATGTCTTTTTATTTTTATGACATTATGACATGGAGAAGGACTTGGGAATCCTGGTGGACAGTAAACATAATTGTAGCAGCCATTGTCAGGCAGCAGCTGCCAAGGCAAACAGGATTATGGGTGCTATTAAAAGAGGTAATAGATGCGACATGAGTGAGAACATTATTCTCCAGTATAACAATTCACTGTTCAGACCACACATGGAATATTGTGTAACAGTTTTGGGCACCATTCACAGAAAAGACATTGTAGAGCTTGAACATGTACGAAAGTCTGCAACAAAAATAATAAAAGCACTGGGTGGACTGCAATACCCAGAAAGATTAGCAAGATTGGGGTTATTAAGTTTAGAGTAAAAAGACGGCTTCGGGGTGACATGATAAAATGTTTTAATACATCAAAGGTCAATATAGAGATCTCTCTCAATATTTATTTATACCCAGGACTGTATACTAGAACATGGGGGCATCCTCTCTCTACATCTTGAGGGAACGAAATATTCTACATAAACATAGAAAGGGATTTTTTACTGTATAGAGCAGTGAGACTGTGGAACAACTCTGCCAAGGAACTTAGGTCATGGTGATTCAATAACAGAGTTCATAAAGGGTTTGATGCATTTTCTGGGAGTGTAATCATATAACAATTATAGGTGACTATGATTCTGGATAAGTGCGGTCGTTGATCGGGATTTTTCCGATTACCAGATTGGAGTCCAGAAGGATTTTTTCACCTAAAATATGAACACATTGGGCTTCTAACTTATTGTTTGTTTTTGCCTTCCTCTGATCAACACTTTAGCAAAATAGGTCTGAACTGGATGGATGTCTTGTCTTTTTTCAGCCTTACAAACTATGTAACTATGTAAAGTGGCTTATAAAATTGGCAGTAATTTTTCTCGTTTTCAACAAAATTTGCAACATAGATTTTTTTTAGGAAACCAGTGCATTCAAATGTGGCCGTTTGAATGAGAAGTTATTAAACCTCTCGGTATCTTATAGAAATAAAAGCAAAGTGAAATTTCGAAATTTCACTTTTTTTGCATATTTTACATAATTAGCTATTATTCACTGGAACACGATAGATGATAACAGGGAAATGTAACTAAATATTTATTCCCCTGGTTCTGCAGTTTTTATTGATATCCTATATGTGGCCTTACTGCACTAATTGACTCAACCACAAGCCTCAAAATAGAAGGAGCACCTACTGGATTTTGGGGTCTCATTTTCATTCTGATGTTCTTCAGGTGCCATTACAGGTTTGCAGACACCCTAAGGTGATAAAACTTAATAAACACACCTAGAATGATCTTCATTATGAAAAACTGCATCCCTTAAAGAATAAGCAATGGGTGTATGAGTACATATCACCCCATAGGTGTTTTACAATTTTTTTTAGCATTAAGCTCTGAAAATGGAACTGCTGTTTTAGCATATAGCAGGGCGTACAAGAGAAAATGTGCTATTGGGCTTTTGGAACCCAGATTTTGGTGGATGACATGTATTTGCAAAGCCCCTAAAGTAAAAAAATAGATGTGAAACTTATGGATGTCACCACATTTTGGATTCAACACCCCTCAGAGAACTCATCGAGGGGTGTATTGTGCATTTCAGGCCCATGAGTGTTTCACTTTTTTTTTAGAATTAGACCCTGAAAATGGAGAAAAGAGCCCAACAATTCTGCCATTGTTTTGGTGTAAATTTTTACAGCGTTCAACTTGCAGGTATCAAAACTAAACATGATTTACATTTCTACTATTTTGCGGGTCAGATACAAATCTACAAATATCTCAATTTTATTATATAATTTGTTTTACTACTTTTTACACAGTAGAAAATGCATTGATACAAAAAATTGCATTTGATATTTCGTTCAGTAGTCTGACAGCCATAATTTTTTTATTTTTCTGCAAATGGAGCTTAAGGACCTGTTTTTTGCAGGATGAGTTGATGTTTTTATTGGTACCATTATGGAGTTTATATGACAATTATGATGATTTGTTTTTTATCAAGGTTTTTGGGAGGCGGGATGACAAAATACAGCAATCCTGGTAGTGTTTTTTTTTTTATTTTTTTACAGCGGTCTTCATGCGGTATAAATGACATGTTTTCTTTACTCAGCAGGTTGATCCGATTACAGCAATACACAATTTGTATATTTTTATGTTTTACTTTGTTTACACAATAAAACTTTTATTCAAAAAAAGGAAAGCACAAATCACGTTTTTGCATAAACATAGTTCTTACAGAGCTCCTAAATCTTTTATGTATTATTCTGTGTACTGACAGCTGTGTAGGGGGCTTGAGTTTTATTCTGCGGGATTATGTGGACAATTTTTATTGGTACCAATTTTGGTGGTGAGACCAAGACTTTGTCCATTGCTTTATTAATACACTTACCGAAATTTACAAATACCCTACGTACATGGTCAGCGAAGGGGTTCCTGCAATTTGACATATGGTTACGTCATGGAGCTTGTGAGCTCGCAAGATCACAGCATTGGACCAGCAGTATATTACAGTTGGCCCAATTCTGCATCACCCTGGAGTAGCTGGAGCTCACTTAGATGCGGTGATCTATCACGATCGCCGCAGCTAAGGCAAAGACAGAAGGAGGGAGCCCCGTCTATCAATGCAGCAGCAGCGCGATCGCCAATGCTGTGTCTTTACCTGACAGCTCAGGAGTGTAAGAAACACTTCTGGGCTGTCTGTGAAGTCCATCTGGTTTACTGATTCTCTATTGTATCCTGAGTATCTGAGAAAACAATGGCGTGAAAAGTTTAAAAAATGTGAAAAAGTAAAAAAAAGTGAAAAAAGTAAAACACAGACACAAAAAATTAGATACAAACACATACACCGCTCTTTTCCCCTTTACAAACTCCATTTGCCCAAAAAAGATAAAAAATAAATGATGTACAACATATTTGGTATCGCACGTGCGTAACAAAACCTCTCTCCCCTATATAATCTGTCATTTAGATTAAGCTGCACGATGAACGCGTAAAAAAATAAAAATCACAGAATATGGACATAATCACACAATTATAGACCGCTCATATAAAAACCTAAAGTGGTACCAATTAAAATGACAGTTCATCGTGCAAAAAATGCCCTTACACAGCTCTGTATAAGGAAAATTAAAAAGTTATGTGTTACACAAAAAACACTTTTTTTTAAAGCATTTCAGCATAAAAAAAAAAATGTAAATTGGGTATCACCATAATCGTATCAACCCATAAAGTAAAACGAACTTGTCATGCCTACTGCACGGTGAGCGCTGTGAAAAATAAAAAAACACCACTAGGATTTCAGTATTTTCTTCATCCTGTCTTCCAGAAAACAGATTGAATGCCAAAATGATACCAATAAAAAATCTTTAACTCCCACAAAAAACAAGCCCCAAAACAGCTTCGTACACAAAAAATAAAAAAAAATGTAGGCTCTCAGACTGTGGTGATGCAAAAAACAGTGTTTTTCTTTGAATAAAAGTGTTTTTATTGTGTAAAAGCAGTAAAAAAAATTATAAAATTGGGTATCGCTGTAATTGTATCGACATTCTGCATAAAGCTAGCATGTCTTTTTAACTGCACGGTGACTTCTGTAAAAATAAATACCATGATTTCTGTATTTTGTTCAAAAAGTCTCACAAAAGCCTTAATAAAAGTGATCACAGTGTCATATGCACCCTATAATGGTACCAATAAAAACGTCAACACATCCCGCAAAAAACAAGCCCTTAATCAGCTCTACCTAAAGAAAAAGAAAAACGTTATGGCTGTCACTATGAAGACATAAAAACGCATTTTTTTATAAGCGCATTTCTGTTGTGTAAAAGTAATAAAACACAAAAAAAATCTAAATTTATACCAATGCAATTGTACCAACTCACATGGTAAAGCTATTATGTCATTTATACCGCACAGCAAACACTGTAAAAATTAAGCCCAAAAAACAATGGCGGAACTGCGCTTCCCCCTCCCCATTTTAATGGCCAAATGCTAAAAAAACTATGGAACACCTGTGCACCCAAAATGTACGATACACCCTTAGATGAGATCCATGAGGGGTGTTGAATCCAAAATGGGGTGACTTCTGGAAGGTTTCACCTGTTCTGGTACTTTGGGGGCTTTGCAAATGCATCATGGTACCCATCAAAATCTGCCTTCCAAAAGCCAAATAGCACTCCCTCCCTTTTATGTCCTGCCATATGCCCAAACAGCAGTTTACACCCATATGTAGGGTATTGCCGAACTTGGAAGAAATTGCGTAACAAATTTCGGAGTGCTTTTTTCCAGGATTTCTTGTAAAAATTAAACATTTTCAGCTAAAATTACAGATTATTGGAAAAAATCTTTTTTTTTTCATTTTCACAGCCTAACACTAAAAAAAATGTAAAACACCTGGTAGTCAATTTTACTCACTATACCTCTGGATATTTTCCCTTTAAAAGGGTGTAGTTTTCAATATGGGATCTTTTTGGGGGAAATTTTAATTAAGTTTTAGCACCTTAGGGTTTTCCGCAAACCTGAAATGGTGCCTGAAAAAATCGTAATGAAAATGAGACGCCAGAGTCCAATAGTCGCTCTTCCTATTTTGAGGCCTGTGATTGAGCCAAATAGTGCAATAGAGCCACATATGGGAGATCTCTAAAACTGTCAGAAACTGGGGAATCAATGTTGAGTTGCATTTCCCTGGTGACATCTACCGTGTTCCAGCAAATAATGGCTAAAAATTGAAAACCGCGAAAAAAGTTAAATTTTAAAATTGCACCTCCCCTTTGCTTTAATTACTGTAAAATACCTGATGGGTTAACCCTTTAAGGACCAGGCGTTTTTTTTTTGGTGACACGTTCCTCTTTCCCTCCTCGCCTTCTGAAAGCCATAACGTTTTTATTTTTACACCTACATAGACACATGAGGGCTTTTATTTTGCGGGACAATATGTACTTTCTAAGGTGTTATTCACTATACATAGAATATACTGGGAAACCGCAAAAAAATTCCAAGTGGGACAAATTGTGAACAAAAAAGTATTTTCGCCATGTTTGGGGGGTTTTGCTTTTACGGCGTTCAATCTTCGGCCAATACAATGTGTTATTTGTATTCTACAGGTTGATACACATCTGGCAATACAAAATATGTAGGGTTTCCGTTATGTTTTGGTACCGTAAAAAAATTCCAAACTTTTTCTGTTTTTGAAATTTGCGCCATGGCGCCATTTTGTGCGACCAATAACTTTTGTTGTACTAACACCTAAAGACGTCAGTGAAGGGGCACGTTTTGGGGGGCTGAAGTGTACTTTTTATCGCTAGCAGTTTGGAATGCATGCGACTTTTTTGAATAATTTTTATTCCATTTTTTGAGTGACGTAAAATGACCAAAAATTTTTTTTTCTTCTACGGTGTTCAACGTACAGGATAAATTATGTTATATTTTTATAGATCGGACTTTTTCGGATGCGGCAATACCAAATATGTGTAACTTCTTTATTATTTTAATGATTTTATTTGTAAAATGGGGAAAGGGGTGATTTGAACTTTTAATACTTTTTTTTGTACTTTAAAACTTTTTTTTTTTTTTTTTTACTGTAACATTTAGTCCCCTATGGTGCTTGACCACTAGGGGCGGGGATTGTTAATACAGCCAAATCATTGCTAGGCAATGCATTAGGGTTAAAAAGATGGCGGTTTCCCTACTTCCTGTCTACGGCCGGAAGTGGGGAAAACCCAGGAAAATAAGTAAACGGGAGCCTTCACAGGGCTCACCACCGCCATGTCTGGTCGTCGGATCGGCGCAGTATAGCTGCGCTGATGCCGATGACCGTAACGATCGGTGCGCGGCACAGATCGTCATTCAGTCAGATGCCGCGGCCATCTTTGCCGCGGTGTCTGACGGGTTAAACAGCGCCAGCGGGCGGAGCCACCCACCGGCGCTGTCACTCCCCGGGGTGTTAGTGGCGTTTCGCCACTAACACCCGCCGGCTGTGCGGGGGGGGGTCACGGAGCCATCCCCCTGCAAAGCCCCTTAGCGGCCCTGGGACGTACTCATACGTCCAGGGTCGTTAAGGGGTTAACAAACTTCCTAAACACTGTTTTAAATACTTTAAGGGGTGCAGTTTCTTAGATGGAGTCATCTATGTTGGTATCTAACATACAGGCCCCTCAAAACCATTTCGGGAACTGGACTGGTTCCTAAAAATATCTAAGTTGCACATTTTCTTGAAAATGGGAAAAATTACTGTTACATTTCTAAGCCCCCTAAGCCGTTAAAAAATAATGCCAACCTACAGTAGACATATGGTAAATGCCAGTTTTTAAACTATTTTGTGTGATATAACTGTATGTCTCACGCAGACATTTTTTAACTTTGAATTTGGCAAATTTTTAAAAATGTTCACAACATTTTGATATTTTTCACAAATAAGCATATAATACAAATAAGGATTGTATGGACCAAAATTTCTCACTAACTTAAACAAAGTGTCATGAGAAAACATTCTCTGAATGTTACACACAGAAAGTTTTGAAGTTTGAAAATGGCAAATTGTTCCAAATTTTCACAATATTTTGATATTTTTCACAAATAAACAAGGACCACAATTTCTTACCAACTTAAAGCACAATGTGTCACGAGTAGTGATGAGCGATTGTGTCAACTATCGTTATCGATTCGATAGTCGATATCGGCAATTATCATGACGATTTCCGATAGTCGATAACAGGTTATCGCCGATGACCATTAAAATCTATGGGAGAGGAACAACACCTTCATTCTTACACCCAAAACAGGGCTGAGAAGCTGGAATTAACATCCACAACAGTAAACTGGATATATGCTACATCTTAGGCAACACAATTAGGCAACAAGAGTCACAGAAAAAAAGTCACAGACTATTCACTATCCCTGTCTTGTACCACAGCATGATCCTTAAACCTGCATGACCCACAAATTAAAAAGTGCCAGAAGGCAGTATTATTTGAACCATCATTTTTTCTTGAACGGGACATTGACTATCCATGTCCTGGAACGCAGCATGACCCTTAAAAACCTGTCTAAACCCACAGACTAAAAAGTGCCAGAAAAGGAGTCTAAGAACCCCCCATTTTAGTTGAACTGGATATTGACTATCATGGCCCTGTACCGCAGCATGACCCTCAAACCTGCATGACCCACAGAAAAAAAGTGCCGAAGAAAGTAGTCTTGGAAGCAGTATTTTAGTGAAATGGACATTGACTATCTATATCCTGTAACGCAGCATGACCCAAAAACCCCCACATGGGCCCTTATGGACCATCAACAGAAAATTTCGCAATAAGAAATAAACTATATTAAAAAATCTTTTTTTCCAATACTACTGCTGCTGCTAGAGCTACTTGCCTTTCTACTGGTGACATTGTTCCACCGTGACATTAGAATGTTAAGCAAACTAAACGGATGTCCCCAGTAGGTCAACGAGGCCCCTGTCTGAAAATCCTGCATTCTACTGTCAAGTGGGTTGGAGGAAGTTACTGATCAAGGCGGGTGAGGCTGTAAACGGGGATCCCCGCAGGTTCACTGGCAGGCCGGACTTACAGTGGGTGTGGTGAGAGCAAGGCGGGCGTCCATCATCTATTAACACCAGGTTCAGCTAGCAGGGCCCGAGTTATAGGGGGTGCGGTGAGAGCCCAGACTGGCGTCCGTCATCCATTAACACGGCAAAAATTCCCTTATGACGCAGCAACAAAAACAGTCGTGCTGAAGCAGAGTGCGGAAGCATTCCAGCCTTCCTCAATACACAGTCAAGACCTGGGTAGCGCTTGAGAAAATTTCTGCTCTACGAGAGTGTTTGCCCCCCGTATGAGTGCGGACCAATTGAGCTTCACTTGGAAATGCTGGTGGTTATGCTCCTGTTTTCACCCAGGTGCCCTTTTTCTTGGCATTCTTTTTTCTCGTTTACTCAACGTGTTGGAGGAAATTGTCTCTTTTCTTGGGGGGGTGAATGTTGCTCCATACACCATGTCCTACTGAATAACCTACATCTGTTCAAGTCTTCCTGTACCTCCCTTGTAAAATTCAGAGGAATATTTGTATCAGCTATTTTGTACATGCAATTTTTTTAGTAGTTTAATTCTAGAAAACACATTGTTAAAATAGGATGGAATCCCACCACGTCTTTGTTTCTCTTTTTTTTATTGTTTTAAACGGGTTGTCTCACTATAGGGATTGCTAGCTATGTTAAAGATCGTGCAAAAATAAGTCATTTTGCAATATGGGGCCATTAACAGTGTCCTACCTATTCCTGTGTTTCACAGCACCATGCCCCATAAATTTCAAAACATCACCCTTGAGCCACTGTTGACAATTGTGAAGAACAAATGTTTGTTAGAAACCACATTTTTTAGAATAAGACCGGTAGTATCGCTGTATTTAACAGCAACATGCCCCCAAAAATTTAAAACATGACCCTTTTGGGCCCCTGTTGACAATTGTGAAGAACAAATGTCTGTTAGAAACCACATTTTTTTATAATAGGACCTGTAGTATAGCTGCATTTCACAGCAGCATGACCCAAAAAAATATAAAAATGACTTCTCAGCCACTGTTAAAAAATTTTGAGGGGGAAATGCCACTTTGAAGCCAGATTTCTTTTCCATTGGACATTGATTATAGCTGTATTTTCCCCAGCACCATGACCCCAAAACCATTGACAGTGCGAAAAATTTTAAAGATGAAGTGAGTAAATGGAATACGTTTTTTTCATGAAACATTGTACAATGGGTGTCTTTCACAGTCTCCTCACCGCAAAACCAGCAAAATGACCTTTTGGGAACTGAGAATTAAAATTGAAGTAAGAAATTATCATTTAAATAAATTAGTTTTCAAGAGGACCATTTCTGTTTGAAGAGGAATGTGAAGTAGACCGACAACTAATCGGTGACCTCGGCAATTGGGGCCACAACATCATCAGAGATCCATGCCTGATTCATCTTCATGAAAGTTAAACGATCAACATTATCGGTAGAAAGC
This sequence comes from Phyllomedusa bahiana, assembly GCA_025379985.1. NCBI lineage: Eukaryota > Metazoa > Chordata > Amphibia > Anura > Hylidae > Phyllomedusa > Phyllomedusa bahiana. Next base: position 11,638 of record JAODAL010063690.1, read on the forward strand.
CAGATGCATTTGTCTGTAATGACTCCTCCAGCTGTGTTGAAGGTCCGCTCAGATATGACGCTGGCTGCTGGGCAGGACAACATCTCTATGGCGTGGCGAGCGAGCTCGGGCCATTCATCCATTTTGGATACCCAGAAGTCGATTGGGTCCGGAACATATCCAACAACATCGGTGTTGAGACGCAGATAGTTGTGCACTTTGATCTTAAGCCGGTCTCTGTGTGTTGTATGTGTGCCCTGCATTACATGCGTTTGTGAGGTGATAAATAAGGATTGCCAGAGGTCACCCATTAGGCTTCTGCCACAATGCTTGCTGCTGCCGCTGCGGCTACTTGGCACCAGGCCCGGACTGACCATAGGGCAAACCGGGCATTGGCCCGGCGGTCCGCTAGGGTCCGGGCCGCAGGGCCGGCCCGGATCGCCCGCCGAGGAGGACGGTGTTCCCCCCCGGCGGGCCCCGAGTTCCGGTCTGTGGCGCGCTACAGGGGCCGCAATGGTCGCATCAGCGACCGGACCCCTGTGGCAGGGGGCCCGACAGCCCCCCCCTCGCACAAGCCGGCTGCAATGGCCGGGTCACGACCCAGCCCATGAGCCAATCACGGCCTGCCCGCCTGCTACGCGCTGCTGTTGCAAGCACGACCGAGGCTGAACAGTCAGGGATCTACTGATCACCGTCTGTTCATCTCCCAGGAGGGCCCGGGCAGGCGCGCTATTGTAATGACGTCATCCGCGCGCCCTGCTCCGCGCCCCTGCACTCTGGCATGAGCGGCCACCGTGCCTCCAGAGTGAAGATGACGGGACAAGCAGTGTCCGGGTGAATATTACGTTTTTATTTTTTTTAACTACTTTCTGTCCCTGGCTGCCTATACGCCCCTGCCCTGCTATATACTGTGCCCCTCCTGGCTGCCTAATACTGCCGCCTGCCCGGGCCTATATACTTGCCCCCCTGCCCTGGCTTGCCTGATACTGCCCCTGCCCTATTGCTGCCTATACTGCCCCTGCCCTGGCTCCATACTGGCCCCTGCCCTGGCTAAATACTGCCCCTAGCCCTGGCTGACCTATACTGCCCACCTGCCCTGGCTGCCTATACTTGCCTCCTGCCCTGGCTATATACTGCCCCTGCCCTGCTATATTACTGCCCTTGCACCTGGCAGACTTTACTGCCCTGCCCTGGCTATATTAATGCCCCTGCCTCTGGCCCCTTATATAGCTGCTTCCTGCTCTGGGCTGCCTAACTGCAACCATGCCCTTGCTGCCCTATACTGCCCCTGCCCTGGCTATATACTGCCCTGCCTCTGGCTGCCTATACGCTCCCTGCCCTGCTTGCCTATACTGCCCCTTCCCTGGCTATATAGCTTGCTCCTGCCCTGGCTGCCTATACTGCTCCTGCCCCTTGCTTCCTAAACTGCCCCTGCCTGGCTGCCTTGACTGCCCCTGCCCTGGCTAATATACAGCCCTGCTCTGGCTGCCTATACTGCTCCCTGACCCTGGCAGCCTATAACTGCCCCCTGCCACTGCTAGATACTGCCCCTGCCCTGGCTGACTATACTGCCCCTGCCCTGGCTATATACTGCCTCCTTCCCTGCTGCCTATACTGCCCCCTGCCCGGCTGCCTATACTGCCCCTCCCTGGCTATATACTGCCCCTGCCCTGGCTGACTATACTCCACCTGCCCTGGCTGACTATACGTGCCCCTGCCCAGTCTATATATGCCTCCGCCCGGCTTATATACTGGCTCCTGCTCTGGCTGCCATACGGCTCCTGCCCTGCTGCCTATACTGCCCCTGCCCTGGCTATATACAGCCCGCTGCTCTGGCTGCCTATACTGCACCTGCCCTCGCTGCCTATACTGCCCCTGCCCTGGCTATATACTGCTCCTGCCCTGCTGGCCTATACTGCTCCTGCCCTGGCTGCCTATACTGCCCTGCCCGGCTGCCTATAACTGCCCCTGCCCTGGCTATTACTGCCCGTGCCCTAGCTGCACTAATACGCCCCCTTGCCCTGGGCTATATACAGCCCCTGCCCTAGCTGCCTATACTGCCCCTGCCCTGAGCTATATACTGACCCTGTCCTCGGCTATATACTGCCCCTGCCTGGCTATATACTTGCCCCTGCCCAAGCTGCCCTATACATGCTCCTGCCCTGGCTGCCTATACTGCCCCGCCCTGGCTATATACTCGCCCCCCTGTCCCTAGCTGCCTTATACGTGCCCCTGCCCTGGCTATAAACTGACCCTGTCCCTGGCTATATACTGCCCTCCCAGCTGCCTATACTGCCACTGCCCGCTATATACTGACCCAGCCCTGGCTGCCTAGACTGCCCCTGCCCTGGCTATATACTGGTCCCCCTGCCCATATCCTGACCCAGCTCTGCCTGGCTATATACAGCCCCTGCCCTGCCCTGGCAATATACTGCCCCTGCCTGCTATATACTGCCCCTTCCCTGCCTGGCTATAATACTGCCTCCTGTCCTGGCTGCCTACTACAGCCCCTGGCCCTGGCCTATATTACAGCATCTGCCCTATCTGCCTAATATCTGAACCTGCCCTGGCTATATACTGGCCCCCTGCCCTAGCTGCCCTATACTGCCCCTGCCCTGTGCTATATACTGACCCTGCCCATTGCTATATGATGCCCTGCCCTGGCTACTGATACCCTTCCATGGCTAAATGATGCACTGCCCTGGCACCCTATAACCCTGCCCTGGCTACCTAACCCTGCCCTGGCTATATATGCCCTGCCCTGGCTACCTATATCCTGCCCTGGCTATATGATGCCTGCCCTGGCGTCTGATTACCTCTGCCCTGCTACCTATTACCCAGCCTGTCTATAATGAAGCCCAGCCCTGGCTACCTAAACCCTGCCATGCGACCTATCACCTCAGCCCATGGCTATAAGATGCCCCTGCCTGGCTAACCGATGACCCTGTGCCTGCTACCGATACCCTTCCTGGCTCCTATACCCTGCTGGTTACCTATACACTGAGTCTGGCAAATTGATGCCCTGCCCTGGCTACTGATACCCTGCCACTTGCTACTGTACCTGCTGCCCTTGCTTACTGATGCCCTGCCCGGGCTAAAGAATCCCTGCCCTGCTACTGATCCCTGCCTGGCTTCCTATAACCCTGCCTTTGGCTATAATGAGCCCTGCCCTGCTACCTATGCCCTGCCCTGGCTACCTAATGCCCCTGCCCAGGCAATATGATGCCTGCCCTGCTACCTATACCCTGCCCTGGCTATATAATGGCCCTGCCCTGGCTAGCCTATGCCCTGCCCTGCAATATGGATGCCCTGCCCCTGGCTACGCTATTCCCTGGCCCTGGCTACCTATGCCCTGCCTGGCTAAATGAATGGCCCTGCCTCTGGCTACCTATGCCCAGCCCTGGCAATATGAATGCCCTGGCTACCTATACCCTGCCCTGGCTATATGATGCCCTGCCCTGGCTACCTATAACCTGACCTGGCTATATTATAGCCCTGCCCCTGAGCAATATGATGCCCTGGCGCTGGCTACCAAATGCTCCAGCCCTGGCTATATGATAGCCCTGCCCTGGCTACCTAAGTCCGGCTGCCCTGGCTATATGATGCGCCTGGCTACCTATACCTTCCCTGGCTATATGATGCCCCATCCCTGGCTAACTATACCCTGGCCTGGTTATATGAGGCCCTGCCCTGGCTATATGAGGCCCTGCCCTGGCTACATATGAGGCCCTGCCCTGGCATATGAAAGCCCAAGCCTGGATACCTATACCCTGCCCTGGCTATATGATGTCCCCAGCCCTGGCTACCTATACCCTGCCCCTGGCTGATGAGGACCCTGCCCCCCTGGCTGCTATATCCTGCCCTGGCTCCTACTAATAAGCACTAGCCAACCTATACACTGCCTTGCTGCCTATAATAGCCCCTGCTACCTATACACTGACTGCCCCGGGCTGCCTATACACTGTCCCTGCCAGCCTATATACGTCCCCTGTCTTTCTATAATGGCTCTGTCTGCCCTGTATACCGGCCCTGTCTGCCTGTATACTTGGCCCTGCCTGTATACCTGTCCCCCCTGCCTGTATACGTCCCTGCCTACCTGCTTACTGGGCCCTGCCACCTGCATACTGGCCCTGCCTGCCTGCATACTGCCTTGCCCTGCCATGCATACTGTCCCATGCCTGCCTTTAAAAACCAAAACCCCCTGAGGCCCTGCCTGCCTAATGGGGTCTACCTATTTACATGCCATCTTAACTGACATTTTTTAATTTCTAATTTTTAGGGTCTAAACAGAAGCTGTTGGGAATTGATAGGTAAAGATGCTGGAAGAGAGATGGAGTCTAAGACATGTATTTGGTGTAAATTCTCTACAGGGACGAGTAGTGTCCACGAGAGAAGACATTGCATCTGTATCCCTACAGAGATAGAAATGTGAAGGGAAACAACTCAACATGGAAGACATCATGGAGGTTTTGGGCCCGAAGAAGAAAAGGAGAAAGAACAACTCCCATAAGAGAGATGGACGTCTCTGAGAGTCTCTGCTGTCAGGGGGTAAGTTTACTTCTGTGTTGAGTCAGTGCGCGTGTTCATAGTATAGGTGACCTGACAACTACTAGGGGGATTTGATTGTGGGGTAGTAGGTTATGTTGGGTGCTTATTATTGTCAGGTGTGGGCTTGTCCCTGATTGTATAGCAAGTGCACACCGACTCTGTGATGAGGGGTTATTCCTCTGCAACCACTGTTTCTCTCTTGCTTGTGTGTAGGGGGCTCTCACACAGAGCGGTTTTGGTGCATTTTTTGATGCGTTTTTTGTGGAGAAATGTTCAGCATTAACTGCTCTGCCTTTCTGCACAAAACCGCACTGAAAACCCATCAAAAATGCACCAAAAACGCTCCGTGTGAAAGCAGCTTTATAGTGTAGTTTATTTTAGACAGTGGCGAGGTGCGAGAACAAGGGACATTTTTTAAGCGGATATTGTATGTGGGCTGCTGGGGGCTTAGTGCCAGGGCTGATTTTTATTCCCAGTCCGGCCCTGCTTGGCACTCTACTGCTGTCACGTTGCTGACGTTGTTCCACCGTGACATTTGAAGAACGTGAATCAGACGCAACAGATGTCTCCAGTTTATCAATCAGCACGGTCTCCAATTCCTGCATTTTATTCTCTATTTAGGTGGGTGGAAGAAAAGTACTGAGTTTTGCTTTGTACCGGGGATCGAGGAGTGTGGCCACCCAATAACTGTTGTTCATTTTGATGGCCTTAATGCGAGGATCATGCTGGAGGAAATGGAACATCCAAGCACTCATGTGAGAAATTGAGCCTTGATTTCCCAAGCCTCTGGGTCGAGGGGCACTAGCAAACTGATCTTCCTCATCTTCCTCCTCCGCCTCAAATCCGTGCCAACCTCTTTCCAAGGCAGGGATATCAGTAACGTCGGTGTCCAAGAATACCTCCTCCTCCTCCTCTGCTTCCTCCGGCACAGCTTCAACACAGCTCTGACTTGCCTCAGATGATGCACCCTGAGAGCTGAGGCGCCGCCTTGTACTAGCCCTGGACCCCGAACCACTGCCTAATGAAGACCGATACAGTTGTGAAAATGTCGGCCTTCTGGGTTCGATGGAGAGAAAGGCTCCATGTCCGCATCTGTGTCTGTCTCCTCCTCCGTCGCTGGTGGGACCTGATGTTTCAGAGTGTCCAACGATCGTTCCAGAACTAAGATCACGACAATGCTCATGCTGACAAGGGCATTTTCCGTTTCTGACCATTTTTGGTGGCTTCTTCAAAACTGGCAAGGATGGTGCAGAGCTTCCTCCACTCTCGGTGGCTCAACACCCCGAGGTCCGCACCGCTGCTTGTCAGGCCATGTGTCACTTCGTATTGCGTAATGGCATTGCGCTGCTGCCACAATCGCTGGAGCATGTGGAGGGTGGAATTCCAGCGTGTTGCCACGTCAACAATGAGACGGTTGACGGAGATGCCGAGCTGACGCTGAAACGAAGCCAGGCGGGACAAAGCAGGGTGCGAACGGCAGAAGTGTGAGCTCAGACCTCGAGCCTACCTCAGCAGGCAGTCCAGATCCGGGTAGCGCTTTAGAAATTTCTGGACAACGAGGTTCATGACGTGTGCCAGACAAGGGATGTGCTCCAGCCTACTGATCTTAAGGGCGGCCAGGAGATTTCGACCGTTATCGCACACCACCTTGCCTGGCACAAGCTTCTTATCACCCAGCCAGCGCTCGGTCTTGTTGCGAAGAGCCGTACACAGCTCCAAGACAGATTAATTTCAACACGGCCTGGTTTCTATGGGCACGTGATGCTACCAGTGGACCTTGGGGGAAAGAACCCTGCACCATGCCTGCGGTTTTGAAAAGCTTGCGCCGAGCCTGAGAGCCACCGTTACCACCAGAGACATCCACCCAGCTCACCCAGTGAGCTGTCACAGAGATATACCGGCCTTGGCCATGCTTACTAGTCCATGTATCGGTGGTCAGATGGACTTTGCCGGACACAAATGCAGACAACGCGCTTGAAATTTTAGATGACAAGTGGCTGGCCAGGACAGGGACGGCTTTTCTGGCAAGAAATGCCTGCTCGGCATCTGGTATTGGGGGCAGGCAAGGGCCATGATGTGGCGGAACCCATCTGTGTCCACCAGATGGAAAGGCAACATTTCCAAGGCCAAAAGCCTGGCAATGCCGATATTCAGGCTTTTGGCTTTGGGATGGTGGTACTCGGTCGACGGTGGAGGCTGAAGTGGAGGCTCATCCTTGATCATGACTCTGAGAGACATGGGCAGCTGAGGAACGCTTGGTCGTGGCGGACGATGAGGAGGAGGTGGAGACAGAGGGTGTGACAGTGTTGGAAGCCCGGGATCGGTGTGGCCTTTTTTGGCCAAGTGTTCCCTCCATTTCAATTCATGCATTTGCTGCATGTGACTAGACATGTTGGTGGTGGTTCTTCCCTCTACTTCCCTAAGATTCTTCCTTCTACTGATGCGTTTACGGCAAAGGCGGCATATGACATCGCTGGGTGAATCAGAGGCTTGCATGAAAAAGGCCCAGGCTAGAGAAGTCCTGGACCTTTTCGACGGCGATAAGCGAGGAGCGGTGTTTCCGCTGATCGTGGCTGGCGGAATAATCTCAGCGGACTTGTGCGATGGCCCTCTCCCTTTTTGAGGCGGGACCCATACTGACACAACCTCATCATCTTCATCCTCGTCCAGTGATGAAGCGCTCGCAAGCAAATTCTGCTGAAAAGACCACGTTGGATCAGCAAAGGTGACTTCCTCGTCCTGACATTCTACATCCTGGAGCCGCGGGCTACAAGCAACAGGCACTGCCAGGCGCTGCCGACCGCTCGGGATTTGTGGTGACTGACCGCTTCCTTCTCCTCCTCTGATGGCATCAGCAATTGGGCGTCAGAGCAGACAAAATCATCCTCTTTGGCCTCTTGATCTTTTAAATCCCTTTGACCCCAAAAGCATTTTTTCATCAAAAA
>JAODAL010063691.1:0-19109 GCA_025379985.1 Phyllomedusa bahiana
AAAAAAGAATCATTCAAACAGAATGAACTTTTTCAAGGTTTTTTTATGTTTTTCTTGATTATTATGGCTTACAGCAAGGGAAAGCTCGAAAGCATTTCTCAGAAAATTAGAAAATTAACCAAACCCCTGCAAAGCATTTTTCAGATGTTTTTTTTTGTGTAAAAGGTACAGCTTTAATGCGACATTATGCACAAAAACTTTCCCGAAAATGCATTGCAAAATCCCACCAAAAACACGCTTTAAAAAACCCCCTTAGTCTGTTTCAGTAGCGACACAATCATGGGAAGCCAAAAAAAGGTCATTTTTAAAAAATTTGGGCATTCAAGAGTGATGTTTCAAAGCAATTAATGGACAGCTGAGTGGAAGAAAAAAGTGTGGTAGAAAAAAGGTGCACAAGAAACCCGGGGATGCCACGCCTTGAAGGATGTTAAAAAAAAGGCCATTCAAAAATTTGGGTGAGATTAAAAAGGGTGGATGGTGGAATCAGTCTTAAACCCACCACACAAGACATTCCCGGAATGGCTAAAAAGTGGCTTCCAGTGTCAACCCACTCGGGCCCAAAAGACAAATGCAAAGCGTCTTACCGGGCCAAGGGAAGAAAAAGAACTGGACTATTTTCAGTGGTCCAAGGTGTTGTTTTTAGATGAAAATAAAATTTTGCATTTGTTTTGGGAAAAACAAAGTCCCAGACCCCGGGGAAGGGGGGAGAGACACAACCCAAGCTGCTTATTATGGAATTTTTCCACAATCAGTTTAGTTTGGGGAGCTATATCGTCTGTGGTGTAGGCAACTGTGTTTTTTCAAGACCAAATCAACGCAGCTGTCAAAGGGAATTTTAAAGAGATTCATGATTCCCCGCCCGAAAAGCTTTTTGGAGATGGATTTTTCATTTTCCGAGGATTGGCACCTGTCCCACTGCCAATGTACTGGAAAGGGTTTAAAATCACTGTGCTTGATTGGGCCACAAATCACTAGACCTTAATCCCATAATAATTATGGGGTATTGTCAAGAGGAAGATGAAGACCCCAAGAACCAACAATACAAAAGCTGAAGGTGCTATCAAAAAAACCCTGGGCCCCCATAACCCCCTTGCATGCCCCGGTGTCGCCTCCATCCCAACCCGCTTTTGTGCAGTCATTCATGCAAAAGGAGCCCTGCCCATGTATTGAGTACATTTACTGTACACACTTTTCATTTGGCCAGTATTTTTGTGTTCCAAACATTTTTTACAGTTGTTCTTATATAGTATTCTAATTTTCTGAGCTAATGACTTCTGGGTTTTAACATTAATCAACACTTGAAAAAGTTCACTCTGTAATGACTCTAAAAATTTTAATAGTTTCACTTTGTAAATTAAATTACTGTAAAAATAACTTTTAGCTGATATTGTAATTTATTGAGAACACCTTTATTTAGAAAAGTTATTAGGAGTCTAAATGGAGTCTAAATGGATATTCACTCTCGGAACTAGACAATCACAGGCATTAAATATGCGTCAAGACATCTTTTAAACCCAAAACTAAATACATTGCAAAAGTAAAAGGTTAAATATTTATTATTTCACACAATAAATATGGGGTTAATTTCCTTATATCACTCCTTTTATGATACAGAGCTATTGTTTTTATGCTTATATAAATTTTGCAAAATAACCTTTTTAAAAAAATCCATTTTTGGGGTTTAAATTTAAAAAGAGTTATTGTGACCACCCCATATATTAAAGTCTGGTCAGTTTTCCCCAACAGCATGACTAAGGGATGTTCTTTCTTGTTGATTAGGTTTATTAGAAGAAAAATGTTGAAACTTGGGTCACTACAGACTTGGCAAGACCAATTATGTGTATTTTTACATCTTTTAATAATAGACTACTTGAGATGGGAAAATGCAATTTTAATTGTTTTTCTTCTTACTTACTTACTTACTAGACTGTATGATCAATTGACTCAGGGATGTTGCTTTGGTCCTAAAAAAATAGGGGGGGAGCCCGTGGTTCATTTTGCTCGCGGGGTGGGGGCAAACAATATTTTTTCATGCAAAATTGTGAATTTTTGTATGTTTTGGTGAACTGAAAGGGGGATGCCCGGGGGTTTGGGGTGTATCCCCTTTTATCACCCTGAGCAAAGATGGTTATGTAACCCTGCCGGGGGCGGGGTCTAAGGGGCCCCCCACTTCCCCCTGAAAGCTGGCGGAATCATTTCGGGGGGAACCTCCAGGTCGCAACCCCTGATGTTGCTACCCGTAGGTAGGTATAAAGGCCAGCATAAGTTGGTAGATACCAGTAGGTACGTAGGGCCCCGCTTTTAAAGTAGTTAAGTATATAGGCACTTTTAGTAGCTAGAAAGGTATAAAGGTAAGTAAACAGATCCCATTGGTGGGTAGTTAGATATATAGGTAGGTATGTATGTATGTAGGGCTCCCCAGTAGGTTGGTAGGTATATAGCCCCTCCCCCAATAAAATACAGGTACATAAATACTTTCCCTAGTAGGTAGCCCCCAGTAGTTTGTTAGATATATATATAGGTCGTCCTAGTAGAATGGTAAGTAGATTTATAGGTAGTTAGGTATGTAGGTAACAAAGTATGTACAAAGGTCTATAGCTCCCCCAATAGGTAAATATATAAGACCCCCAGTAGTTTGGTAGGTGTATAGGTCCCCCTAGTGGGTAGGTAGGTAGGTATATAGGCCCCTGATTAAAAATAAAATATAAATAATACCTCTTCCTGTTCACGTGTTGACCAACTCCCTCCTCATCTTGTCCCACACCGGTGGTGTGGTACCCCACTTTAACACACCACGCTGTCTGTTCTTTGCCGTGGGGGGGGGGGGGAGTATTTAGTCATCCATCAATTCTGCAAGTTATCCCACTTAAAAAGATGAGAGAGGCCTGTAATTGACATCATAGGTAGACCTCAACTATGAGAGACAAAATGAGAGAACAAATCCTGAAAATCACATTGTCTGATTTGTAGTGTTGAGCGATTACGTTGGCTATCGACATCGGTCGATGGTCGATAGTCGGCCCATCATCGACAAGATATTCGTGGTCGATGATAGATGACGCCGATGACCATTAAAGTCTATGGGAGAGCAACAACACCTTCATTCTTACACCCAAATGGGGCTGGAGAAGCTGGAATTAAAATCCACAACAGTCAAATGGATACATGCTACATCTTAGGCAACACCACTTAGGTTATAAAAGCCAAAAAAAAAAATCACAGACCATTCACTAAACCCTGTCTTGTAACCACAGCATGACCCCTTAAACCTGTATCACCCACAAATTAAAAAGTGCCAGAAGGCATTTTTATTTGAACCCTCATTTTACTTGAACTGGACATTGACTATCCCGTCCTGGAACGCAGCATGAGCCCCAAACCTGCATGACCCCCCGATTAAAAAGTGCCAGAAAAAGAGTCTTTCAAAACCATTTAAGTTTTCACTGGACATAGACTATCACTGTCCTGGCCACAGCATGAGCCCCAAACCCGCATGAAACCCCCGATTAAAAAATGCCGGGAAAAAAGGGGTCTTTCAACCCCCATTTTAGTTGAACTGGACATTGACTATACCTGTCCTGGGCCCCAGCATGAGCTCCAAACCTGTGTGCCCCCAGATTAAACCGGGGCCGGAAAAAAAGTCTTTCCAAAACCCCATTTTTAAATTTTACTGGACCCAAAAACTATCAAGTCCTTAGCCCCCAGCATGAGCCCCCAAAACCCGCAAAGACCCCAAATTTTAAAAAATGCCGAAAAAGAGTTCCTTCAACCCAACCCTTTTAGTTTTAACCGGACATTGACTATACCTTCCTTTCCACAATGAGCCCCAAACCGGGATGACCCCCAGATTAAATGTGCCGGGAAAAAGGGTCCCCTTTGAAAACCCCCATTTTTGTTTAAAAAGGACATTGAATTTTACCTTCCTGGGCCCCAGCATGAGTTTCCCCAAAACCTGATACCCCAGATTAAAAAGTGGGCCCGGGAAAAAGGGGTCTTTCAACCACCATTTTAGTTTTTACCGGGGCATATACTGTCCCCCCGTCCGGGTACGATTGGGGGCCCCCTCCCGGGGGATGAGTGTGGGCCCAATTTTTGGGTTCACTTGGAAAAACTGGTGGTTTTAAAGCTCCGTTCCACCCCGGGTGCCCTTTTTTTTGGCATTTTTTTTCCTTTATTTTACTCAAAGCGAGGAAATTGTCTCTGTACTTTGTTCTCTATCCGTGCCCCCATACTCCATGTCGCTCTGAAAACCTACATAAGGTCCCAAATTTTTCCCGTACCTCCCCTTTTACAAATTTAGAGGAAATTTTTTTTCCACCATTTTGTACTGCAAGTTTTTTTTGTATTTAATTCTAGAAAACACATTTTTAAAATAGGAAGGAAACCCACCATGTCTTTTTTTCTCTTTTTTAATTGTATTTAAAAGGGGTTTTCCAATACAGGTTGTAGCCCATGTTAAAAGATCTGCAAAACAAGTCATTTTGGCAAAAATTGTCCATTAAAAATGTCCTAAACCCATTTTCCCGTTTCTGACAGAAACCCTCACCCTTGAAACCACTCTTTTACAATTGTGAAGAACAAATGTCCCGTTTGAAAAAACATTTTTTTTCCCAAAAGGAAACCCGTATCTGCTTTCAAGTCACAGCAAAAAAAGCCCCCCCAAAATTTAAACATGGCCCTTTAGCCACTTTGGGGCAATTGGGGGAAGAACAAATGTCCCGTTAGAAACAAAAAAAATTTTTTTTTTAAAAGGACCGTATATAGCTGCATGTCCCCAGCAAAATTGCCCCCCAAAAAAAAAATCATGACCCTTGAGCCACTTTTGGCCCAATTTGGAAAAACAAATGTCTGTTAGAAAACCAAATTTTTTTTAAAAAAGGAAACCCTTTTAAAAACCGCATGGGCACAGCAAAAAGCCCCCCCAAAAAAACCCAAACATTACCCCTTTACCCTTTGGACAATTTTGAAGAACAAATGTCCCGTTAGAAAAAACATTTAAAATAATAGGCCCTGTATTTTAGCTGCATTTCACAGCAAAATGCCCCCAAAAATTTTTAAGCATGACCCTTGAGCCACTTTTACAATTGTTTAAGAACAAATTTCTGTTAGAAAAAATCATTTTTTTAAAAAATAGGGCCCGGGAGTTTTAAAACTGCATGTCACAGCAAAATGCCCCCCAAAAAAATTTAAAGCTGAAACCCCTTTAGCCACTTTTAACAAAAAAGGGGAAGAACAAATTGGGCTGGTTTTGAAAAAAATTTTATTATAAAAAGGGTCTTTTAAGCTGCAAGTCACAGCAAAATGCCCCCAAAAAATTTAAAGGGAGGGACCCTTTAGCCCAAAAATTTAACAAAATTTTTAAGGGAAAAAAAGTCTGTTGAAACAACATTTTTTTTTAAAAAAGGGGCCGTAGTAAAAGCTGCATGAAAAAAGCCCAAAAAAAGCCCCCAAAAATACAAAGCATGAAACCCCTTTAGCCCCTTTGGACAAATTGGGGAAAACAAAAGTCTGTTTGAAAAAAACAATAAATTTTTCTAGGACCTGTAGAAAAGCTTTTTTGTTCACAGCAAAATGCCCCCAAAAATTCAAAGCATTACCCATGGACCACTTTGGGCAATTGTGAAGAACAAATGTCCGTTTTGAAACAACCTTTTTTAGAATAGGGCCCCGTAGTATTTCTGCATTTCAAAAACAGCATGACCCCAAAAAATTATAAATATTAAATTTTTCAGCCACTGTTAAAAATTGGAAGGGGGAAAAACCACCCTTTGAAAGCCACATTTCTGTTCCCCAAAAGGGCCCATGATTATTTCTGGGATAACACAAACAAAATACCCCTAAAAATTCAAAAGCATGACCCCTTTAGCCCCCTTTGGTTTAATTGTGAAAAACATATGTCTGCTAGAAAAAAAACATTTTTTAATAATAGGACCTTTAGTATAAACTGCATGTCCCCAGCCAAAAAAGCCCCCCAAAAAATTTAAAACATGACCCTTTGAAACCACTTTGAAACAATTGGGGAAGAACAATTCTGTTTAAAAACAACTTTTTTTTTAAAATAACCTGTAGATAGCTGCAAAGGGCCCCAGCAAAAAGCCCCCCAAAAATTCAAAGCAAGACCCTTGGGCCACTTTGGACAATGTGAAAAGCAAAGTCTGTTAGAAAAAAACTTTTTTTTTTTTAAAATACGCCTTATAAGCGCATGTCCAGCAAAAGCCCCCAAAAAAACCAAAGCATACCCGAGCCACTTTGAACAATTTGAAAGCAAATGCGTTAGAAACAACATTTTTTTTTATAATAGGACCTGATATACTGCATGTCACAGAAAAAATGCCCCCAAAAATTCAAAGCATGACCCTTGACCATTTTGAACAATTGTGAAGACAAATTCTGTTAGAAACAAAAATTTTTTATAAAGGACCTTAGTTACTAAAATTACAGCAAAAGCCCCAAAAATTAAAAGCATGACCCGACCCATTTTTGGAAAATTTTGGAAGAACAAATGTCTTTAGAAACCAACATTTTTAAAAAATAGACCTGTAGATTTTCATTTCAAAAGCAGCATAACCCAAAAAAAATTATAAATATACTTCTCAGCCACTTTTTAAAAAATTGGAGGGAGAAATCCACTTAGAACCCACTTTTTCTGTTCTAAAGGACCATGATTATTGCGTATCTCAAAGCAACATCCCAAAAAAAAATTTAAAAAATAGACTCTAAACCACAAATTAAAAATGTGAGGGAAAAAGCCACTTACAAAGCCACATTCTTTCCAAAGGACCAAATTATGCTGATCTCACAGCAACATGCCTCAAAACCTTTTACAATGCAAAAACTTCTAAAGAAAGTGAGTAAATGGAATGGGGGTTTTGTCATAAACCTGCGTCTTTTTACATCTCCTCACAGAAAAACCCAGAAAAGAATTTTTGGAAAAAGAAAAAAAATTTGCAGTAAAAAGATCTTTTTTAAAAAAACATTTTTCAAGAGACCATTCTGTTGAAGAGGAATGTAAAAGACTGGAACAATCAGTGCCCTCGCAATTGGGGCCACAACATCATAAGATCCATGCCTGTTTCCCCTTTTTGATGAAACAAACGTACATTATCGTGGAAACCCGGGATGCGTTTGATTTAATACTCCTCCAGCGGCTAAAGGGCCCCGCTCAGATAAAACCTGGCGCTGGCAGGACAACACCCTAGGGCTGCGACGACTCGGCCACTCCGCCATTTGGATATCCAGAATCTATTGGGCCCGGAACACAACAAAAACATCGGGTTGAGACGCAATAGCCCCGGCACCATGATTTTTAAGCGGGTCCTGTGTTTGTTTTGGTGCCCTGCATTGCATGCTTGGTAGTGGTAAATAAAGATTCCCAAGGGGTCACCCATTGGGTTCTCCCACCTTGCCTGCTGCTGCGCTTGCCACAGGGATACTTGCACTCTATTTGTGTCACGTCGCTGAGTTGTTCCCCCGTACATTTGGGAACGGAAGCAACGCAACAATTTTGTCTCCAGTTTGATCAATCAGCAAGTCTCCATTTCCTGCTTTTTACTCTCAATTTGGGTGGGGGGAAGGAAAGTGCTGAGTTTTTTTTTCCCCGGGGACCCGGGACGGGGGCCACCCATAACGTTGTTCATTTTGATGGCCTTAATGCGGGGACATGTGGAGGAAATAGCCCCCAAAGCCCATTGAGATGGACCCTTTAAATTTTCCAAGTCTCTGGTCGAGGGCACTAGCAAATGATTTTCCTCATTCCCTCCTCCCCTAAAAATCCGCGCCAACCCTTTTTCCAAGGGGGGACTCATAACGTGGGTGTTTTGGAAATACCCCCTTTCCTCCCCTCCTCCGCTTCCTCCGGCACAGCTTAAACACAGCCCTAACTTGCCTGAATGTGCACCTAAAGCGATGCCCACCTTGCACTCCCCGGACCCCAACCACCCCAAAATAAGACCGATGAAATTTAAAACGTCGGCCTTGTCGATTTGACGGAGAAAAGGCTCTGTTCCGCATCTTGTCCTCTCCTCCCCCCACGCTGGGGGGACCTGTTTTTCAGAGGTCCAACGATCGTTCCAGAAAAAGATCACCACAATGCTCACTGACAAGGGCTTTGCCCACTGACCTTTTTGGGCTTCTTAAAAACTGCAAGACGTCAGACCTTTCACCGCCTCCACCCCGGGTGACTAAACCCCCCGGGGCCCGCACCGCGCTTGTCAGCCATGTTCACTTTGTACTGCGAAGCATTGCCTGCTCCCACAATCGCTGGACATGTGGGAGGGGGGAATTCCAGCGGTTCCCCACGTCAACAATGGAACGGTTGAGGGGAGGGCCGACTACCTGAAAAACGCAGCCAGGCGGGACGAAGCGGGTCAAACGGGGGGGCGAACTTAGACTTCGAGCCTTCCCCACAGGCAGTCCAACCCCGGTGCTCTTTAAAAATTTTCTGGACACAATTTCATGACATGTGCCGGGCAAGGATGTCTCCCCTACCGTTTTTAAGGGGGGGCCAGCAATTTTGCCCTTTAATCCACACCACCTTCCGGAAACAAGGTTTCTTGGCACCCAGCCACGCTCGGTCTCGTTGCGGAGAGCCCCCCAACTCCTGCCCTGTGTGTGGAGGGTCTCCAAGACAGATTAATTTCAACATGGCCTGGTTTCTCGGGCACGTGATGCCCCAAAGTCCTTGGGGAAAGAACAAGCACCATCCCTGCGTTTCGAAAGCGTGCGCCGAGCCGAGACCACTGTCACCCCCAAGCATCCACCCACTCGCACATGACTGTCACAGAGATATACGCCTTGGCCCTGTTTACATCCATTGTCTTTGGTCAGAGGGACTTTTTTTCCGGCCACAGATGCAACAACGCCTTAAAATTTTTTAGATAAAAACGGCTGGCCGGGGGCAGGAGGGTTTTTTTCCCTGGCAAAAAAATGCCTCTCGCATCTGGTATGGGGGCGGGCAAGGGCCATGACTGGCGGAAAAAATCTGTGTCCACCAGACGGAAAGCAAATTTTTCCCAAAGGCCAAAACCTGCAAGCCACATTCGGCTTTTGGTTTTTGGGATGGTTTGGGTTGAAGTTTTTCTTCTGCTCCCAACCTGGAAACAGAAGGCGGGCCTAACTGCCGCTTACGGCTGCGGCGTCAAACTGGCGGAAGGAAAGAGTAGGAGGGTCCTTGGTGGGCGGTGGAACTCGGGCGACGTTGGAAGGCTAAACGGAGGCACCCCCTATAAAGACCTAAACATGGGCAGCGAGGAACGTTTGGGGGCGGAGGAGGGGGAGGAGGCGAGACAGGGGGTGTACAGGGGTTGGAGACCCGGGCCGTCGGGGGCGTTTTTTTGGCCCAAAGGGTTTTGCCTCCATTTCAAGTCATGAATTCGCTGCTGGAGAACAGTTGGGGTGGTTAACCCCCAAAGGGTTCTTGCCTCTATTTTTTGCGTTAGGCAAAGGGGGTATATACATCGCGGGGTAAAAAGGGCTTTGCCAAAGAAGGCCGGGCTTGAGAGGTCCGGAATTTTGACGGCGATAAGCGAGGAGGGGGGTTTGCACACCGGGCTGGGGGAATCATATCAGGGGAAACTTCGCGACCGCCCCTCTCCCTTTTTAGGGGAAAACCCGTACTGACCTACCCCATCGTTTTCCCTCCCGTCCGTGGATGAAGTCCCCAAAGCAAATTCTGCTGAAAAGACCACTTGACCGCAATGTCGTCATCACACATAAACACGGGTACTTCGCGTCCTGACTTCTGCACCAGGACTCGGCTACAACCCTGAGGAACGCAAGGCTTGCCGACCGCCCGGGATTTTTGCCGATGCCCGGCTTTCCTTCTCCTCCCTGATGGCATACAACGGGGCGCAAGCAAGAAAATCAGCTTTTGGGGCCTCTTGATTTTTTTAACTGCCTTCTGACCCCCAACCGCTTTTTCACAAAGAGCTTCAGAAATGGTTTATCCACAGGGGTGGGTACACAATTGACTTTTGGGGCTGCTTCAAGTTTGACGGATGCGATGATCGATGATGACATTTGTGCCGTGACTGGGAGGAAAAGGGGTAAACGCTGGGTGCCGAAAGCATTAACCACTGAGGACAGATTGTGACGCTGTTCGTTCTGAGATTCACAGGGGCCCAACCCACGATGACGGCCCGACGGTCCCGAAAATGCATCCGCTGGCATGCTGTTGCGCCACCTGGAAGGAGCACCTTCTCTCTTTTCCCTACTTTCCCGTCCAACCCCCCTCTTGCTCGCTTACCACCTAATTCGCTCCATTTCAGAAAAATAAAAATTTGAGAAGGTAGGAAGATTTTTGGAAAGTCTCTTTTTAAAAGAAAGGCAAACCAGCATTCCAAACCCTCAATCAAAACCAAAATTGCTGGGAATAAATTTAACTGCAAAAATAGATCTATCAACAAAGCGACTGGGGCCCAAAAAAAAAAAAAACACGTATCTGAAATGTATACTGATATTAAAAGGATTTTTTTTTGGGACCTTTTAATTCACCTGTGTGACTACAAAATTGCTGTATTCACATTTAACTGCAAATAGATCTATCAACAAAATTGGCCTCCCAAAGTGAAAAAACCGTATCTGTAAATGTATTCAGATAATAAAAAGGGATTTTTTGGCACCTATCAATTCACCTTTTGGGGACTACAAAAAAACTGTATTCACATTTAAGTGCAAGGTTCCAAGGAACAAACTTATGTCCCCAAATGAAAAAAAACTATCGAATGACGGAAAAAACAGTATTTTTTGGCACCTATCAATTCACCGTGTGACTCAAAATTTCTGTATTCAAATTTTAACCGCAAAATAGATTAAACAAAAAAGCGGGCCCGCGCCAAAAATAAAAACACGTACAAAATTTTTCGGGTTTAAAGAAAGGTAAATTTTTTTCACCTTTCAATTTACCTTTTGGGGACAAAAAAATTCTAATTCACATTTAAGTGCAGGTGCCCCCAAAGAACAAACTGTTGCCCAAAGTGAAAAAAACGTATCGAAATATATCGGGAAAAAAAAGGTATTTTTTGGCACCTTTTCAATTTACCTGTGGTGACTACAAAATTCTGTATTCACATTTAAGTGCAAGGTGCCCAATGAACAAAGCTTTTGGCGCCAAAGTGAAAAAAAAACATCTGAAAATGTATTCGATAATAAAATATTTTTTTCACCTACAATCACCTGTGGGGGACACAAATTTGCTGAATTCACATTTAATGCAAATCCCTTTTGAAAAAAAAGCTGTAGTGCCCAAAGTGAAAAAAAACGACTTAATATTCGGGTAATAAAAGGGATTTTTTTTCACCTAAAATTTACCCATGGTGACTACAAAATTGCTGTAATTTCCCTTTAATGCAAGTCCCAAGAACAAAGCCGATTGCCCAAAGGAAAAAAAAAAGTATCTGTAATTTTAAAAGGATAATATAAGGTATTTTTTGGGACCTATCAATTCACCTTTTGGGGACTACAAAATTGCTGTATTCACATTTAAGTGCAAGGTGCCTCAAAGAACAAAGCTGTAGGTGCCAAAATGAAAAAAAACCATCGTAATAATCGAAATAAAAAGTATTTTTGGGACCTATCAATTCACCTGTGGTGCTACAAAATTGTGTATTCAAAATTTTTAAATGCAAAGTAGAAACTATCAAACAAAGTGGCCTCCCAAAGGAAAAAAACACGATCAAAAAATTTTCGAAAAAAAAAAGGTATTTTTGGGACCTTTCAATTCACCTGGGGGGACACAAAAAGCGTATACCCTTTAATGCAAGGGCCTCAAAGAACAAAGCTGTACTGCGCCAAAGTGAAAAAACACGTATCTAAATGTTCGGAAAAAAAAATATTTTTTTGGGGACCCTTCAACCGTAAACTACAAAATTGTGGGTTCTAATTTTTAAATGCAAGGGGGCTAATCAACAAAGCTGAAATGGGGAAAAATTGAAAAAAAACACCCATCTGAAATGTATACTGAAAAAAAAGGGATTTTGCACCTAAAAAAGAGACCTGATACTAAAAAAGTGGGACCTAAATAACTTTAGGTTGCCCAATATCCAGAAATATTTAAAAGAAAACGTTAAAAAAAAAGCTATTGCAAGCAATTCTACACAAGTCTTGGAAACTATATCCATATTCTTTATAGAGCTTTTTCTGTGTTTGCCTGGGCCCCCCCCCCCCCCCCCCCCCTCTCCTCCGTATTTTACAGGAAATCTCCTTTAAAATTCTCTACCTAACTACATAAAAAACTTTCCCAACCATCTAAAATAAGTTTTTAAGGGTCACAGCTAACAGTAACTTCTCTGTAAAAATAGAATAATTTTCTAAGCGTTTTGGACACAGGCAGAGCGCACTCCCCACGCTATAGACTGCTATGTAAAACGAGGTCAGGATTTTTCCAGCCAATCGCAACCATACAATCCCATCATGACGTCGCCACACATCTCACCCGCTCTATTCTGAAGCGATTTCTGGCCGCCAAAATGACAGAAGCGCCGAAAATGGGGCGATATTTAAAAATGAGCACAGATTTTAACTTTAAAATTTTCGCATGATCTAAAAATTTTGAAACAACAAAAAAACTGGCCGATTTCAACTTTGTCATAATAAACCTCAGCACTATGATTTGGAATTAATTTATTTTCAAATTATGTCGAAAAAAATTTTTTGGTCAAAAAAAAGTTTATCTCAATACTTTTTCTATAAACCTTTGTTGGCAATGACAAGCCAAAATTTTTTTGTAAGTCTTCACAAGGTTAGCAACCCCCTTTTGCTGGGAGTTGGGGCCCTTCCTCCAACAGATCCCCAGACAGGGTGTTTGGGGGTTCGCTGGCAACACCTTTTTAAATCCCTCCAAAGGTTTTTTATGGGGGTTTAGATCTGGAGCTGGGTAGGCCACTCCAACCTTCAAACTTCTTACAAAACACTCATTTATTGTCCCGGGGGTGTCTTTGGGAAACATTTTCATGTTAAAGATCCCCACTTTTCAATTCAATGCTCTTCTGATGGGAAAAAGGTTTGCACTCAAAATCTCATATACAGGGCCCTTCTTTTTTTCATGAAACCAACAGTCACCTGGTCCCTTTTCAGAGAAACAGCCCCAAACAGTGTTGCTTTTCCCTAGGTATTGTTCTTTGGAGCAAAATCAGCATACCCTCCCCCAAACATGAAAACATTGTGTTTCTACCAAACATTCTACTTTGGTTTCATCTACCAAATTTACATTTTCCAAATACTCTTTTTTTCATCCATGCTCCTTAGCAAATTCAGATGGCCCAGATAGACGGCTTAAGCAGGGGGGCACTCGGGGACTGCAGACGAGTCCCTGCAGCGTTTGTTTACTGATGTACCTTTGTTTTCGTTGGCACAGCTCCTACAGATCATTCACTAGGGCCTCCCTGTGGTTCTGGATTTTTGCTCACTGTTGTGTCTTTTGACCCCCCGGTGTGAGACTTGCTGGGGCATCAATCAAAGGAGATTATCAATGGTCTTGTATGTCTTCCTTTTTATAATTATTGCTTCCACAGTTTATTTCTTCACATCGAGTTGTTTGCCTATTGCAGATTCAGTCTTCCCAGCCTGGTGCAGGACTACAATTTTGTTTCTGTATCCTTCGACAGCTCTTTGGTCTGCACAATAGGGGAGTTTGGAGTGTGACTGTTTGAGGTTGTGGACAGGTGTTTTTTATACTGATAACAAGTTCAAACAGGTGCCATTACTACAGGCAATGAGTGGAGGACAGAAGAGCCTCTTAAAGAAGAAGTTACAGGTCTGTGAGAGCCAGAAATCTTGCTTGTTTGTAGGCGACCAAATACTTATTTTCTACCATAATTTGCAAATAAATTCTTTCCAAATCAGACAATGTGATTTTCGGGATTTTTTTTTCTCATTTTGTCTCTCATAGTTGAGGTCTACCTATGATTTCAGTTACAGGCATCTCTCATCTTTTTAAGTGGGAGAACTTGCACAATTGGTGGCTGACTAAATACTTTTTTTTCCCACTGTATATTCTGGTAGGCAGCATGTCTGCTTTTGATCCACCAAAGTATTCTGCAGAGCAAGGACCTGAAAAGTCCCTGCTCCACAGTAGTTTTTAACTGTATGCATGATCTGAAGACACACGTATAGTTAAGAAGATGGTTGGTGCTCCAGACCCACGGCAGATTATCAGTTTGAGGCAGCAGCAGTTTTACTGCCTAGTAACACCCCTAAATTGATCAATGCTTCCATGCAGGGGCTAACAGGCTTCCATAAGAGACAGACCTGGGACTATTATTTTACCCCCAGCTATCATGACAGTCAAACCACTTAAATGCTGTGATTGCTGTTGACTGCAGCATCTAGAGTGTCAAATTGTTTGGGATTAAAAAACTCCAAACCCAGCTGTTATAGCTTTGGGCCCCAAAGTCAGCCACAACCAGTCTCCAGCATGATCTTTTAACCCCTGTTGGGCCCCCCAAAGCTTCATGATTTGATGTACACAAATTTGCTGAAAATTATAAAAAAAGGGGGGGGAAAAATTTTTAGACCAAAGGGTTTTTTAAATGGCAACCCGGGTTTTTATTTTATTTAGATTTTTTCGTTTACCGCGATTTTTGTTGGAAATCTGCGCATAATCCAATTTAAAATCGCGCCAAAATTTCCCGCGCTTCCCTTTTTTTTGGGCGGCCCCGCAAAACACTTACAAAAATAAGCAGGGTGAAACTGTGTTTTGCGACGTCTACTGGGTTTGTATGGTTTTCTTTGGGTGGAAAAAAACACTTTACCTAAATTTTACCCTAGAACACCCTTTCCCGGGTTTTTTCCTCAGTGTGGGGTTCCCCCGGCTCATAAAAGTTGGACCTTTTTGCTCATCTCTGTTCCCCAAAAAGCTTAGCAAATTGTTCTAATTTTTAAAACAGACACTAAAGCTTTTTAAACTGTGAACATTAGAACTTTGGTAGATTTTGAGAAATTTCAGATTTTAGGTAAATTTTGGCCCGAGAATTTTAAAGGGGCACTAGCCCTTTTAAATTTACAGAGGGGAAACGGGGTGGTTTTGGGGGGGGGCGGGCGAAACAACAAAACTCTTTAAAAGGGTAGTGGATATTTTGCAAACCCAAACTTTGTTTAGACAATTTCATTTCAAAAGGTTTTTTATTAACAGGGTTTTTCTGTTTTAAATTTTTCTTTGTACGTTTGGGAGCCCTTAAATTATATTAGGAAAGCAGATCTTTTTTATAAATGCAGTGTATTTGAAAGGTGCAAAACTCCCCCTTTTTATTTTCCTTAAACATTTCAGAAAGGTTTTTTTTTTTCACTTTGGCGCAGCCACTTTGTTTGGGAAAAAGGGACCTTGCACTTAAATGTGAAAAACTGGGAAATTTGTAGTCACCGCAAAGGTTTTATTTGTTTGGTGCAAAAACCCCCTTTTTTAAATCCCTAACCTTTCAATAGGTGTTTTTTTTACTTTGGCACATTCCCCTCTTTTTTTTAAGAGGCACCTTTTCCCTTAAAAAATTTGAAAACAGCAATTTTTTAGTCCTTTCCCGGTTTTAATTTGATAGGGGCAAAAAAAAACCTTTTTATTATCCGTAACATTTCGAGAGGGTTTTTCCCCTTTTACGAGGCCAGCTTTGTTTTATAAAACCCCATGGACTTAAAATTTGAAAACAAACAATTTTTTAAATCACCGCATGGTAAATTTTTTTTGCAAAAATCCACTTTTTTAATCCGTATACATTTCAGGATAGGGGTTTTTTCAATTGGCGCAGCCAGCTTTTGTTGACAGAGGCACATTCACTTTAAAAGTAATACAACAATTTTTGGGCGGCACCGCATGGGGTAATTTTTTTAAAGGAGGAAAACCCACTTTTATTATCCGTATATAGTGTTAGCGATTTTTTTCGAAAAAGGTTTTAAAAATTTCAAGGTTTTTATGGGATCGAAAAATTTTCCCGAAACATGAAAAATAAAGGGGAAAAACTTTGCTCACTATTAAAATCGCGCCTTTTTTGGCGCTTCCGGGAATTTTGGCGGGCCCGCAAAAGAGATTTAAAAAGAAAAAGCAGGGGGAGATGGTGGCGACGTCATGAAAAGGGAGGGGTTAAAAGGTTGCGATTGGCGGGGAAAAAAACACATGACCTCGGTTTTAAAATAAAAAGTTTTCCTGGTTTTTAGCCTCAAATTCTCCACGTCTCATAGGATAGGACCCGCGTTTTTGCCTTTGGCCAAAACAGCTCAGCAAATTAGCTATTTCTGCAAAGAAAACCCCTTAAATATTAAAATGTGATCCTTCCAAAATTTGTTTTTGATTAGGGGTTTTGGGCATTTTAAAGTAAATTTTGCTAGAAATTTTAAAAACAAATCTACCACTTTTAAATTCACGGGGGTGGAGCGGGGGGGGGGGGGGCCCGCGGGGGAACACAGACCAGCTCTATCTAAAAAGAACAAATTTGGGTAAAGTTCAAAAAGCTTAAATTAGAAAAAATGTATGGGAAAAACTTTTAATAAACATTTTGCTATTGAAATATTTCCTGGGATATTGGGGAGCCTTTCCCTTTTATTGGGGTAAACAAACTTTTTTAGTAACTGCAGGTTTTCTTTGGTTTGCTGCAAAACTCCACTTTTATTTTTTCAGTAAAAACATTTTAATATGGGGTTCAATTTTAAACCCCTTACACCCGGACGTTTTATATATCCACCTTGCACTTAAATTACAAACCCGCAACTTGTAGCCCCCCCCAAATTTTTTGTTTTCCAAAAATACCGTGGGATCCGGGACGAAAAAAAATCACAGTTTTTCGTGTTTTTTGACTTTTCGCACCCAGCAAAGTTCATTGACCAAACATCTACGTAAATCTTAAAAAAAGCAATTTTATATTTCCCCAGGTGAATTTTAAAAAGGGGCAAAAAATAAACCGTTAATTATACCAAAAAATAACAGATACGTTTTTTTGGGGCTTTTGCCCAGTCCCCGATTTTTTTGAAAAAACCCCCTTTTCAGTTTAAAAAAGAATCCAGCAATTTTTGGGTTTTTTAAATTTGAGGATTTTAGAATAGCTGGATTTTTCCGTCTTTTTAAAAAAGCCTTTCCAAAACCCATTCCATACCATCTCAAATTTTTTTTATTTCTTGAACATGGAGCGAAAAGCCGGGGGAACGGCAAAGGGGGGGAAACAAAATGGAGGAAAAGGGACGAAAAGAAGGTGCCCCTTTCCCGTGCGGGGACAAACACGCATGCCCCGCGGGTCGACAGGGTTTTCAGGAACCCTCAGGGCCCGCAACGCTGGGCAGGGCCCGTGAATCTAAGAAAAAGAACATCATTTGCCCCAAACCCGTCCTTCAGTTTTAATGCAACCCGGGTCTTTTCAAATCTTAAACCCCCTCGTCCTCCCAGTTTACGGCCCCCAAATTCATCCCTCACATCATCAGCATCGTCCAACAAGAAGGCCCAAAAATCCCAAATCGTTACCCACCAAGGGGCATAATCCATTTTCGAAGAACCCCCTTTGATGATAAAAAAACCGGTTTGGGGGGCAAAGGGGTTAAAAAAAACAAGAGGCCAAAAAAGGGTGATTTTTTTTTGCTTCCGAAAGCCCAGTACTGAGCCCCAGAGGGGTTTAAAGGGGGCCGGGCCCAAACAGCAAAAATCCCGGGGGGTCGGCAACGCCTTGCAGTGCCCTTGCTTGTAGCCCGCAGCTTCTGGATGCAGAAAGTCAGACGACCAAGTCACCTGTGTTGATGATGATGATGATGACGACATTGCGGATCATCCTGGTCTTTTCCGCAGAATTTGCTTGCGAGCGCTTCATCAGTGGACGAGGAGGAAGACGATGGGGTAGTGTCAATACGGGTCCCGCCACAAAAGGGAGAGGGCGGTCGCAGAAGTCCGCTGATATGATTCCGCCAGCCACGGTCAGCGCAAACCCCGCTCCTCGCTTATCGCCGTCAAAAAGGTCCAGGACCTCTCAAGCCTGGGCCTTCTTTGAGCAAGCCTCTGATTCACCCAGCGATGTCATATGCCGCCTTTGCCGTAAACGCATAAGTAGAGGCAAGAACCTTAAGTGGTTAACCACCACCAACATGTCTAGTCACATGCAGCGAATGCATGAGTTGAAATGGAGGGAACACTTGGCCAAAAAAGGCCAGACCGACGCCGTGCCTCCAACCACTGTCACACCCTCTGTCTCCGCCTCCTCCTCCTCCGCCACCACCAAGCTTTCCTCAGCTGCCCATGTCTCTCAGAGTCATGATCAGGGATCAGCCTCCGCTTCAGCCTCCACCGTCGCCCGAGTACCACCAGCACCACCAGAGACCCATCCTACCCCTTCTCCTTCCGCCAGTTTGACGACCTGCACGCCGTACAGCGCCAGTCTAGCAGCCAGCCTTCTGTCTTCCAGGTTTGGGAGCAATAGAAACAATTTCACCCAAACCATCCCAAAGCCAAAAGCCTGAAGGTCGGAGTTGCCAGGCTTTTGGCCTTGAAATGTTGCCTTTCCGTCTGTGGACACAGATGGTTCCCGCCACGTCATGGCCCTCGCTTGCCCCCAATACCAGATGCCGAGCAGGCATTTCTGTTGCCAGAAAAGCCTCCCTAGCCCTGCCAGCCACGTGTCATCTAAAATTTCAAGCGCGTTGTCTGCATCTGTGTCCGGAAAAGTCCATCTCACCACCGACACATGGACTAGTAAGCACGGCCAATGGCCGCTATATCTCTGTGACAGCTCCTGGTGAGCTGGGTGGATGTCTCTGGGGTGACGGTGGCTCTCAGGCTCGGCGCACGCTCTTCAAAACCGCAGGGATGGTGCAGGGCTCTTCCCCCAAGGTCCTCTGGTGGCACACGTGCCCAGAGACACCAGGCCGTGTTGACATTACTCTGCCTTGGAGACCGGCCACACACAGGTCAGGAGCTGTGGACGGCTCTAAGCAACGAGACCGAGCGCTGGCTGGTTGACAAGAACCTTGTGCCAGGCAAGGTGGTGTGCGATAACGGGCGAAATCTGCTGGCCGCCCTTAAGATCGGTAGCTGGAGCACATCCCTTGCCTGGCACATGTCATGAACCTTGTCGTCCAGTAAATTTCTAAAGAGCTACCCGCTACTGGGGCCCTGAAAAGGCTCGAGGGCTGAGTTCGCACTTCCCCGTTCG
>JAODAL010063692.1:0-19109 GCA_025379985.1 Phyllomedusa bahiana
TTGTAGACCCTGTTCCCCCCCCAGTTTTTTGGAAAAAAGATTGGTAATGACTATAGTCGGGGATTGGCTGATTCTTTGGCTTTATAAACCCCTTCCTTCATTGAGCGATTTTCCCACCACCCTTTTTTCTGCTTTCCATCACTTTTAAAGGGCAAAGGGTTTTTGAAAGGGGGCGGACATCATGTCTGGAAAAGAAAATGGCTTTCAAGGTTAAGTTTTCCGCATTCATTGAATTTTTTTTTTTTTTTTTCTTTTTCAGAAATTTTTCTTTAAAATTTCTCTACGTCCCCTGTCCATCCCTTTTTTCTGTTCCCCTTTTTTTTATTTTCAGTAAATGCTAAATTTTTTTTCTTTTTGTTGCTAACCGGGGCTGAACCAAAGCAAATCAACTATAATACAATTTTCCCCTATTCAAGTAGCCCAAAGGGGTTTCCCCCCCCATGCTGAGGCACAGGCACTTTCTGGCTGTGAGTGGTTTCTATAGCATTAAATTAAACCTAATTAAGCTCCCTTTCAGTAGCTGAGGGAAATTGGGTATTTTCACATGGCATATTTGGGGAAAAAAAATTTTTTGCCCCAAAAGCAATTTAAAAACAAGCACCCCATTGAGTGTTTGACCTTCCCCCCCGGGGCGTACTGGCAAACCAAAGGGGAAAGAAGGGGCTTTTCCACTTTTTCCAGCGCTTTTGTGCTGGGGAAAGCAGAAGTGGGGAAAGGCAGGCCAAAGCTTTAGAAGTACCGTAACTCAAAAAGTAAGAACTCCCAAATTTTTTCCCATATACTCATAGTAAAAAATGTCCCCCCTGTACTCCCCAAAAAACCAAAAAGTAAAAAATGACCCGTGTCCCCCCATAACACTATAGTAAGAACGTTCCCCGCTGTCTCCCAAAGAAACCCCTATAGTAAAAAAAACGTCCCGGGTGTCTCCCCCTAACCTATATTAAGAACGGGCCCCTCTGTTCCCATAGACATATAGTAAAACCTCCTGCCTTTTCCCAAACTCAAAGTAAGAACTACCGCCCGTCTCCCATAGACTTTTTAAGTAAAAACCCCCCTTGTCTCCCAAAGACCTAAAAGAAAAAACGTCCTTTTCTCCCATAGACCCCAAAAATAAGAAACCTCCGCACCTTTCCCCTAGACCCCTATATTTAAAACCCTCCCCCCCTTTCCCCCCATAGAAATCTATATTTAGAACTTCCCCTGTCCCCCCATAGACCATATTTAAAAACGTCCCGCTGCTCCCTTTGACTCAATAGTAAGAACGTTCTGGGTTGGGCTCCCCCCCTAAAAAAAACTCTATTGAAAGAAAAGTCCCGCTTTCCTTTCCCCTAACTATATAGTTTAAAAACTTCCCCCCTTTTCCCCCTAAAACCCCCATAGTAAAAAACGTCCCCGTGCTCCCCATAGACCTTTTAAGAACGCCCGCTGTCCCCCCATCAAAACCCATAGTGGGGAACGTCCCGCCTTCCCCCCATAGACCCTATAGTAGAACTTTCCCCCTGTTTCCCCCCCCTAAAAAAAACCTATAGTGAAGCGCCCGCGTCTCCCATAGACTCCTATAGTTTAAACGTTCCCCTGTCTCCCCTTAAAACCCTATAGTGAGAGCGTCCCGCTTTTCTCCATAACTCCCATTTGTGAGAACGCCCGCGGTTCCCCCCCCATAGACCCCATAGGAGAAAAGTCCCCCTGTCCCCATAGAAATCTATAGGGGGAACGTCCCCTGTCCCCCCCATAGACTCTATAGGGGGAACGTTCCCCCCCGTTTCCCCTAACCTCAAAGTATGAACGTCCCGCTGTCTCCCATAGACCCCTATTTAAGAGCGTTTTTTCCCCCTGCTCCCAAAGACTCTAAAGTAAAACACGTCCCCCCTTTTCCCATAGACTTTATTAAATTAAAAAGTCCCCTGTCCCCCCATAGACTCAAAAGTAAAACTCCCGCTGTCTCCCCCTAGACTCAAAAGTGGGGAAAAGCCCGCTGTCTTTCCCCTAGGCCTAAAAATAAGAACGTCCCCCCTGTCCCTATAGACTCTATAGTAAAAAATGTTTCCCCCTGTCTCCAAAAACTATAGTAAAACGTCCCCTGCCTCCCCCAAACCTATATAAAAACTTTCCCCCTGTCTCCCATAGAAACTATGTAAGAACGCCCCGCTGTCTCCCATAAACTCTAAGTGAGAACGTCCCCTGTCCTTTCCCCTAGGTCCCATAGTAAAAACGTCCCCGCTGTCTCCCAAAAGGGTCCCAAATTTAAAAAGTCCCCCCTGCCCCCAATAACTAAAAAGTTTAAGGGAAAGTCCCCCGTCTCCCAATTTGGCTCTATATTTAAAAACGTCCCGCTGTCTCCCATAGACCCCTATATAAAACGTCCCGCTCTCCCCTAGACTCTATAGTAAAAACCCTCCTGCTGCCCCCATAACTCTATATTTAAAAAACGCCCGCTCTCCACCCATAGACTCATAGTGAGGAAAAGTCCCCCCCCCCTCTCCCATAGACTCTAAATGAAACGTCCCGCTCTCTCCCATTGGTCTATAGTGAGAACGTCCCGAGTCCTCCCCTAGACTCTATAGTAAAGGGAAATTCCCCCTGTCCTCCCAAAACTCTATATAAGAACGTCCCGCTGTCCCCCCAAAAGACCCCATAGTAAAAAAACTCCCGCCTCCCCCATAGACCTAAAGTGAGAAAAAGTCCCGCCCTCCCCCATAGCTCTATATGGGGAACGTCCCCCCTCTCCCCCCCATAGGGCTTTTAAAATGGGGAACCCTCCCCCCTCTCATCCCAAAGACTCTAAGGGAAAAACGTCCCGCTCTCTCCCATAGACTCAAAAGTGAGAACCCTCCCCGTCCCCAAACTCTATAGTGGGAAAAGTCCCCCCGTCTCCCATAGACCTATTTAAAAACGTCCCCCTGTCTCCCCATAGACTCTGGGATTAAAGGGAAAGTCCCCCTGTCCCCCCAAAGACCTTTTTAAAATAAGGTGTCCCGCTGGTCTCCCATAGACTCTTTTAGTAAGAATGGGCCCCCCTTCTCCCATAGACTCATAGTAAGAATGGGCCCGCTTTTCCCCCCATAGACTCTATAGTGAAACGTCCCGCTGTCTCCCATAACTCTATAAATTTAAAAACCTCCTTCCCTTTCCCCCATAGACCTATAGTAAAAAACCCCCGTCCCCCCAAGACCCCTATAGTAAAACGTCCCCCTGGCCCCAAAGACTCCCATATAAGAACGTCCCCGCCCCCCCAAAGACTCAAAAGTTTAGAAGTCCCGCGTCCCCCCCCCTAACTCATAGTGAGAACTTTCCCCCTGTTTCCCATTTGACTCTATATGAGAACGTCCCCCCTGTCTCCCCTAGACCCTATATAAAAAGCGTCCCGCTGTCTCCCATAGACCTAATTTTTATGAACGCCCCCCTGTTTTTCCCCCCAAAACTCTATAGTAAGAGCGTCCCGCTGTCTCCTAGACTCAAAATTTAAAGCGTCCCGCTGTCTCCCATAACCTATAGTAAAACTTTCCCCCTTTCCCCCCCCCCCCCCATAGACTCCCATAGAAAAAACCCCCCGTTTTCTTCCCTAGACCTATAGTAAGAAATCCCGCGCTCCCAAAAACCCCTATATAAGAAAACCCCCCGGTTTTCCCCCCCGTCTTTTTTAAACCTGTTTTCAAAAAACGTCAGAAGCCCCCAGAAGATTTACTATTGGAGTCTATTGGAAAACGTTTTTTTGGAATGAAAACCCACCCAAGATTCAAGTGACACCTATAGGGTGTTACCAAACGGGTTTAACCCTTATCAATTCTGCATACAAGTGTCCAATTTCCTCGTTTCGTAATAAAGTTATCTCGCTTTTGCCGCCAAAATCCGTAAAACGACTGCAAGATTACATATAGATGCAGTAATGTGCTTTACATCTCCTTTTATAGGCTGGAGTTGCATCCAATGGCTTGATTTTTGCAGACATTAAAAACCAGAAGCAAAAATTGCACGTAAAAAGGGCGTTGTTTCAGCAGCTTTTGGCAGGCAATAGATAAACTCAGTTTTACGACCGTTTTTAGGGTTTGGTTGTTTTTTGTCCACTGCAGTGTAGACAGAGCCTTGCTGTGACATAAGTGCAGGAGATGTAAGGTATGTTCACACGGCGTTATTGCGGCATGTACAGTGCGCGGCGCAATACGCCGGGTGACTTGGGAGTCGCGCTGATCAGCGCGTACCCCCGAAGCGCGCACTGGGGAAAGGGGGGGGGGCTGGCGGCAATCCGTTGGCCCCATTCACATCCATTACTCACGGCGTGCAATAATTGACATGTCGCTCATCTCCCCGCGCTTAGAATATGATCGTGTTGTACGAGCGGGGAGAGGAGGCGTAATCCATAGTTCTCTAAGAGCTATGGATTACCGTAACTGCGGGCCGCATTTCGCCGCGTATTAAGCGCAGTACACCCACAATTACGCCCCAAAATAAGCCGTGTGAACATACCCTTAATCTCTAGTAATGAAAACAATTGCTTATCAAAGGTAAACATTCTAATCTTGTTCGAGATCAAGCCTGTGCTCTGTCTGACCATGGTGACGTCCCTCCCTGCTCTCTGTCTAATCAGGAAGGGAGATATGGACGGTGACCGAGAGACCCTTGTGTGCACTCAGAGCAGATCATATCTCCTATACCCTTTACCAGGGCAATAAATTTAAAAAAGTCGTCATTTACCGGTCCCCCACTAATCTTTGTAGTGAGAAAACCCCTTTAATGTATCCGCTCTGGTCAGTCAATGCTTCGGTTCTTTGTGGTAACACAATCAATACTATGTTACCCCCTGCAGTTGATGATCAGGCTTACAGCCATGTGTGGGGGATTGCTGTCTGCATGCAGTAAATTACATTCAGTTCATTGTGCTGCCTACATTTTGATCAACAGTGACCGGATTAAAACAGAATCACATGTAACAGGGTCTTTACTGCAGTCTCGCTTTGATCTGGCAAGGGGTAGCCACTCTAAATTTAGTAGTCCCACTATTCCACTAATTAACCTTAAAGGACTAATCCAGTTATTTTGGTTTTTCCACCTTCATTCATAAGAAATTGCTTTTAGTAACTCTGCTTACCTGCAGCTGCATACAGGATTTCTGACTGGTGCAACAGCCTGTTAGGTCACATGACCTGCTCTCTAATTGGCTGAAAGACGCTGTGGTTTTGATGCTGACAGGAAGTCTGCCTGGGGTACGTTCCTATAACACTTCTGGGTGACACAGCCATGACCCACGGGAGCAGTGAGAAATCCTGTATGCCGCTGCAGGTAAGCAATATTACTGGCACAACTTTGTACCTAGAAGCAATTTTTAATGAACTAAAGGAAAAGAACAAAAAAAGGGGGTATTGTCCAGTGAAACTATTATTCATTGTTTAAATCCTGCCCCAAATTCTGAACTTTTTTTAATATTTACACTTATTAAAAAAAAATTGCTCAGTGGATATTCCAGAAACAATGTTAATATATTTTTAATAGCTGCACCGTGTCCTCCTCCGTAAATGTCCTGAGATAGACATACTAGCTATAGTATTGTTTCACAGTCTTCTGCTCCAGTTATACAGAGGGATCCCTGGTGGACTGAGCCAGAGGTCTCTGAAGCTTTTGCATCCTCTCACTTAATGCCGAGCAAGGACAATTGATCTTCCTTCCTCCGCCGACCAGAGAGGACCCAGCAGCTCCAGAGACAACCGGCTCCCCACATGCTTATATATAGTTACTTTGTAAGACCGAAAATAGACAGACGTCCATGCAGTTCAGCCTATTGTCCTATAGTGTTGATCCAGAAGAAGCAAAAACCCCCATAAGGTAGAAGCCAATTGTCCTGCTTTTAGGGAAAAAATTCCTTCCTGACTCCAATCTGGAATCAGATAAAATCCCTGGATCAACGACCCTTCTCCAGAATCCTGGTCACTATAACTTGTTATATTATTAAAAATCTAAAAAATGTATCCAGACCCCTTCTCCAGAAATCCCGGTCACTATAACTTTGTTATATTACATCTAGAAATGTATCCCAGACCCTTCTCCCAAATCCCGGTCACTATAACCTTTCTATTATTACATCTAGAAAATGTCTCCAGACCCTTCTCCAAATCCCCGGTCACTATAACCTTGTTATATTATTACATCTAGAAATGTATCCAGACCCTTCTCCAGAATCCCGGTCACTATAACTGGTTATATTATTACATCTAGAAATGTAATCCAGACCCTTCTCCAGAATCCCGGTCACTATAACTGGTTATATTATTACTCTAGAAATGTCTCCAGACCCTTCTCCAGAATCCCGGGCATTATAACTTTTTCTATTTATTACATCTGAAATGTATCCAAACCCTTTTTGAACTCGGTTAGTGAATTCATCATGACAAGTTCCTCTGGAAGACAGTTCCACAGTCTCACTGTTCTAACTAAATTTGATGTCTTCCGGGAATCATTACTTTACATTCTTGAGTATTCTTAGACTAGTTGTTATACTAGTATCTAGACAAACTCATGTGTGCAGAGCCACATAATCTATATGTTCATATACACAGTCGAGTCAAATTAATATGACTAGCAGCTAATTTCCAGTGTCACCACCATGTGAACTATGGACAGCAGCTAGACCATTTGGGAGTGACTCAGTAAGGTTCTGATAGGTTGTCACAGGTATCTGGAGCCAACTGCATACCACAACTGCTGCTCCGACCCCCCTACACAGTAGGGTTAGCAGAGGTGCAGTGACATCCGTCCCGCTCCGGGTGCCCCATTCCCCAGTAGGGTTACAAGGGTGCAGTGACATCCGTCTGCTCAGGCCCCATACACAGTAGGATTAGCAGAGGTGCAGTGACATCCGTGTGCCCCCGGGCCCCATACACAGTAGGATTAGCAGAGGTGCAGTGACATCCTCTGCTCCAGGCTCCCATACACAGTAAAGGGGTTAGCAAGTTTCAGTGACATTCGTACCGTTTCCAGGCTCCATACACAGTAGGGTTAGCAGAGGTGCAGTGACATCCGTCTGCTCCAGGCCCCATACACAGTAGGGTTAGCAGAAGGTGCAGTGACATCCTCTGCTCCAGGCCCCATACACAGTAGGTTAGCAGAGGTGCATGACATCCGTCTGCTCCAGCCCCATACACATAGGGTTAGCAGAGGTGCAGTGACATCCGTTGCTTCCGGGCCCCATACACATAGGAAATTTGCAGAGGTGCAGTGACATCCGTCTGCTCCAGGGGTCCATACACAGTAGGGTTAGCAGAGGTGCAGTTGACATTTTTTCCGTTCCAGGCTCCATAAAACAGTAGGGTTAGCAGAGGTGCAGTGACATCCTCTGCTCCAGGCTCCATACACAGTAGTGATTAGCAGAGGTGCAGTGACATCATCTGCTTCAGGCTCCAAACACAGTGGGGTTTAAAGCAGAGGGTGCAGTGACATCCGCTGCTCCGGGGCCTCATACACAGTAAGAGTTGCCGAGGTGCAGTGACATTCCGTCTCCTCCGGGCCCCCATACACAGTAGGGTTAGCCGAGGTGTAGTGACATCCGTCCTGCTCCAGGCCCCATAACGCATGGGGTTTGCAGAGTGTCAGTGACATCCGTCTGCTCCTGGGGTCCCATACGCAGTAGGGTTAGCAGAGTGCAGTGACATCCGTCTGCTCTGAGCCCCATAACGCAGTAGGGTTTTAGCAAGGTGCAGTGACATCCGTCTCTCCGGGTCCCATACACAGTGGGGTTAGCAGAGGTGTCAGTGACTTCCTTCTGCTCTGAGCCCCATACGCAGTAGGGTTAGCAGAGGGCAGTGACACCGCCCTACTCCAGGCCCCATACACAGTAGGGTTAGCAAGGTGCAGTGAAAATTCCTCTCTCCGGGGTCCCATACACAGTAGGGTTAGCAGGGGTTGCAGTGAACATCCTCTGCTCCGGGGAAACCATACCATTAGGTTCAATTTTTTGTGATATCCCTGGATTATTTTGGTGGTGAGCTGCTCCCCTGAATCGTGTTCTCCACCCTTGCGCACCTTCATAGCTGCCGTTCCCCTCACATGAATGACGTATGTTGCTCCACATTTGAGTCTTTTATTCGCCATTTTTTCCCCTCACAATACTTTCACCATAGCAGCCGCCAATGGATTACAAATGGCGAGGAAATCAGAGATATCAACCCCAGCGCCCGAATGCCAATTTAATCACAAATTTTTTGCAGCTCTGTTTAAATCGCCTCTTTTACCCATGACTGCAACGGGGGATGTGTCGCAGACAGCCTATCCCACACTTATATCCCACCAAGCCAGCGCATCCCATTACCTTCTTCATGATGTACGTGCTCCAGATGTCCAAAAGTAAGAAGTGTCATAATAACGTGACCGACCGTGTATAATATTACAAAGGTCATTGTTTTCTTTGCGGAGTCATTGGTTCAGTGTCGGGGCAGGAGTGCAGAAACCGCAGTCCATGGCTTTCCTATCTATAGGTAACACACGGGTTCCTACGGGGCTCCTGTAGTTTTGGGCAGAAGCCACTCTAGTGCCATGTCGTGCTGCTCCTTCCAAATTCACACCCTTTCAGGGGGGGCTTTGTTTGCCCAAACGATCCATACATTGGAGTTTGACTCCATCTAGGGACTCCTCCCGACGAAAACATGTGATTCGTTTTAAAACCTCTCATTTCTGTTTTTTTCCACTTTTTGTTGTTTATCTCCTTTTTTACCTCCCTTTCTCTCCTTTTTCCTTCCTTTTTCCCACCCTCCCACCCTCCCTTTCCCCGACCTCCCTGCAGCTCCTGCTCGTTTTCTCTCTTACCCCACAGCTTCACCACCCCGTCAGATTAAAGCCCGCCCTTCTCCCTTTCCTCACCCTCAAGTTTCACCTGTTGCTCACCCGTCCCAGGGGGCTCCTCAGATCCGCCTGGCGCTTCATCAGGTTTTAAAAGTATGACTATGGGCGCTGGAGTAGCGCTTCCCTCACTGCGGCGACCGACGTTACATTGATTTAAAAACTTTATTTATGGATTGGGCAAATTGTGTTAAAATTCCTGCAGTTTTATTTTTTTTTTGCAACAGTTGAAAAGTCAGTCCTTATTGGGTTGCATCCAATGGTGAAGACCTTATGCTTTGGGGCACATGTTCGACCAGGACTGGGACAGGGTATTCTGCAGCTGTAGGCAAAAAAGGCCCTAGAAACCCCTCCCCTCTTATGGAAAAATTCAGCCTAACCCCATACCTCCCGTGCCCCATTTTCTTGCCTGAGATAAGGTGGCACTCTGGGCGGGTCGCCTATCTTCGCCTACTCCTCATCCCAGCCCTGGGGTCCGACTCAAGTCTTCTTTGGTGTGAGAGCTTAGATACAACGACAGGGATGGACAAAGGTCTGGCCACAATAGGACTTTATTTAGGAATAGGCAAATTGCGTTAAATTCCCCTAAAAAAATTAAATTATATTTTTTGCAACTTTGTAGAGGTTGAAAGTCCGTCTTTACTCAAGTGCATCCAATGGGAAGCCCGAATGCTGTAGGGCACATGTATCAAACTTCATGCCTTTCAGTTTTGAGAGCGTAGATACGACGAGCAGTGATGGACCAGGTCCAACCAAGAAGGGTTTTCATTTTAGGAATGGGAAAATGTTTAAAATTCCAAATTTTTATTTTTATTTTGCAACATTGTAGCAGTTGTGGATCAGTTCGCCTTCGATTCATTCATTGGTAAAAGCCCTTTAGGGCACCTGTGTGAACTCTAGACTCTTGAGTTCGAGAGCATAGATACGGCGAGCAGGGATGGACCAGGTCCAACCATTGAAGGACTCGGCAAATTGTGTTAAAATTCCAATTTTTTTTTTTTATATTTTGCAATTTGTAACTGTAGTTAGGTCAGCTTATATTTATCTACTCCATTGAGAGAAGACCTTTTGCTTTGGGGACATGGTTTAAACTTTAGGCTCTTGTGTTTGAGACCTTAGACCCAACGAGCAGGGATAGACCAGGGCGGGTGCCAAAAAACTTTCTCTCCATATCAGCCACACTTGGCTGAGGTGCGACCGTCTTGGGATTCAGAACACAATCGCACCTCCTAAAGCTGGTTCAGCAACTCACAGATGGTGGCACACTCGAGCCATAGCCACCCTCTGAGGGCAACCAAATGCTGAAGTACTCTAAATTTGAAAATTAGATTGACACCCCCCTTCCTCTCCCCATGTTCCACTAATTGTAACGAGTAACCCAACTATTTTGCAGCAGTTTTTATAATGTAGGCAGACGGTTTTGTGCACAGATTAAAATGGGCTAATCCAGGTCCTTTTTTAAACATCCTAAATGACTTTTTGGGCCTATTTTTTTTTTTTTTTTTTTTTTTTAGGCAATGCGAATTTCTTAAGAGTCCATATGGCTTAAAATTCTAAGACAATGGGATGTGGTCCCAGGCGACATACAACGGCAGAATGCATGCTGTGCTGTACCAAATCTCGTAAACATCCACAATGTGAACATGACCTAAAGCAAACATTTCCTTTAAAGTGGTTTTTCAACTAATTTTTCTGATTTTATTAGTTTACTGGTGCTTTAAAAAAAAAAAAAAATTATCCCTCCCTCTCCCCTCACTGCGGATCCAGCGTTGCGCCCCTCCTCCCTTTCCTCCGTTCTTCAGTGTTTTCTGGTCTTTAGTGGCTGCACCGTTAACCCCCTTTGACTCACATGGGCCATTTGATGAACTTCTTTCCGAAGGGTGATGTCGCTTGTGGCCCCGCCGCACCGCTGACAACCCTATTGGAAAGAAGACCGGCAGAGGGTGAGGGCCGGAAAAAGCGCTGGATCCTGGGTGAGACCAAGCTGATCATAACTTTTTTATTTTTTTTTTTTTTTAAAAGCCCCCATATCCTTTACCAAAATACCAAAAATTCAAATAGTTGGAGAACCCTTTTCATAATACACAATCCTTCTTGACTGCCAATCTTAATTCTGGTGTGAAGTGCATTGTGGAACTCTGAATTCTTGAGGTCACATGAAGTGTCCGAAATTTTTCATTTGGAATATGGGAAGAGTAATGACGTAACACAAAATTTAGAATTTATCTGTAAAAATTTAGAAAATGTCACTTTAAAGGGGGATTCGATTGTTACTTCGAGATATGCTAGATATGACTTGAATGTCTGGGGACCTAAACTTCCTGCCAAAATTGTCTGTAAAAAGAGTACATGGACCTTTTTTGGCAGTGCAAAATCGGATCAATGGTCAAGAAATATCAGGGTTATTGTCCCCCAGTAAGTAGTGATGGGAGCTGCGAACATGCTTATCTATGTATATAGTGTGCAGTGTTACTGTCCTGATTTATCCAGACCTGTCCTACTCTCATCAGTCAGAACATTTGAACCCCCTACATAATATCTTGTAGTTCCCCCCTCTGGCTATCTATAACAGTTCTGACCATTGGGCCCGGACTCCACAAGTCCTCTTAAGGTGTCCAGTGATCCCGATAGCAGATCCTTAAGTCCCTAAGTTCCTCGCCACCCGCCTCCATGGATCGGACTTTCCCCCAACACAGCTAATAGATGCTCAATTGGACCTGAATCTGGGACATTTCGGAGGCCAAATCACCACCTTTGTCATGTTCCGATTCTTGGATTGTTTTTGCAATGTGACCTCGGGGGGCAATATCCTGCAGAAAGAGGCCCCTGCCATTAGGGATCCCACTGCCATGAAGAGGGAACTTGTATACAATGGTTAGGTCAGTGGTACGTGTCACAGGAACATCCACATGCCAGGACCCCCCTCCCCCCCCCCCCGCAGAACATTGCCCATCACACTGCCTCCGCCATCTTGTCTTCTTCCTATATTGCATCCTGATGCCATCTCTTCCCCAGGTAATAGACGCACATACACCCGGCCGT
Source organism: Phyllomedusa bahiana (assembly GCA_025379985.1). Lineage (NCBI taxonomy): Eukaryota > Metazoa > Chordata > Amphibia > Anura > Hylidae > Phyllomedusa > Phyllomedusa bahiana. The sequence goes on from JAODAL010063692.1 coordinate 11,866, forward strand.
CCACATGATGCCGGGACCCCACAGCAGAACATTGCCCATCACACTGCCTCCGCCATCTTGTCTTCCTATAGTGCATCCTTGTGGTATCTATTTCCTGGGTAAGTGACGCACCCGACCGTCCACATGATGCCAGGATCCCCTCCCATCCTCGCAAGCGTTGCCCATCACACTGCCTCTGCCATCTTGTTCTCTTTCCATAATGCATCTTGGCACCATCTCCTCCCCAGGTAAGTCATGCCCACCGACTGTTTACATGATGCCAGGACACCCCCAGAAAACATTGCCCATCACACTGCCTCCGCCATCTTGTCTTCTTAGGCTATGTTCACACGGCTTATTTCGGGGCGTATTTGCGAACGTAATTACGTCCGCAAATACGTCCCGAAATAAGTTTCAAATACGTGTCACAAAGTGTGGCACGTATTTCGCGTCGTAAATACATTCCCCATTCTTTACTATGGGGATTTACGTCGCGAAATACGCCTCAATAAGTGACAGGGGACTAAATATTACGATCATATTTACATGGCGAAAATACGTCGCAGAAATACGCCTCGTGTGAACGACGAGGCGTATTTTACATTGGAATCAATGCTAATCTAATTGCCATTATATGAAACTTTTTTTCGGACGTATTTACGGGGCATAATTAAGCCGAAATACGCCCAAAATAACTGTGTGAACATAGCCTTAAATTACCCGGGGTGCCATCTTTTCCCATAAGTGATTGCACCCACTGTTCACAGGATCCCAAAATTTGCCCCCCCAGCAAAAATTGTCCACCACACTGCTCCGCCTCTTGTCTTCTTCCATAATCACCCGGGGCCCATTTTCCCCACTAAATGGTGCACCTCCATCCCGTGATGAAAAGGGGGGGAAATTCTTAGCCCCGGGCCCCCTTTTCTTCCATTGCCCCCCATGTTCAGTTGTGGTGTTCTTTCCCCCACCAGTAGGAAATTTTCAATGGGGGGCGGGAACTTCTGACCTTTCTGCAGCCTCAAGCCCTTTTTGACACAAGCTGCGTTCCCCTTTGGGCCTTCCCCCTTTCTATCATGCCAGAATGAAAACCCTTTTTTGTAAATTGGTCTAGACCTTTTTTTCTTAGGGGAAAAATAGACAAATACCTTCCCCCCGACCCCATCAGTGAACCATACCCGTCGCTAGTTTACCTGTTTTCCTTCTTTGGACCATTTTTTGGGAAAATTGCCACTGCATACAGGAAAACCCCCCATTTTAAATAAACCGAACCCTCTAACATCCCCTATGATGCTTTGAAAGTCACTCAAATCCTTTTTAAAATCGTCAATTTTCCTGTTCCCAAACCCCTCGGGTTCATCATGCTTAATATATCCCACCCTTTACAATTTCAGTGTCACAAATGATTTCGGTGTTTTTAAACTGGTCCCCTGTATAATATTTCATAATAATGGAAAGACCCCTCATCCCCCCCCACCTGTACAGCAAAGCCCGGCAAGAGCCATCGTCCAATTTTTACCCGTTTCCCATAAGGCCGGGAGTAAAGGGTTTCCCAAACCCTTAAACCCACTATTTACCAATTTACTTTTTGTTTTTTTGTTTTGTACTTTTATATCCCAGTCTGATCATTTTTGACATTGCAAGAGAATTTTTGTTCCGTAGAGGAGCGGATGAAGCAAAAACCGGGAAAACCCAAATTTTTACGGGTAAAAAGATTTTGGGCCGGGGCTTTTCTGTTTTTAGCTGGTTTTAATTTACAAAAACCTGTAGGGTAAAAAAAATTTTGGGGAGCTTTTAGGGGAGTGCCGGGGTGGGATCATAGCCGAAGGAGGCGGAAAAAATCGTTAGGTTTCCCCTTTCCCTTTCAGAGCGGGGGTTTTATTGAACCCCCGTAATTCAAAAAAGCAAAGGGGGCGCATTCCCCCAAAGCTTTTTTAAGGGGATAGTGAAGTCCCCTTTGGACTCAATTAAAAGTCTTTTGGGGGGTTTTTTCTCTTTAAATTTTTTCCTTTTAACTATTCAAAAGATTTCTCAAACGGGTTCCCTAAAGGGGTTTTTTTTTACAAAACCACAGGCAGCTTTTAACTTTTTTCCCCCCTGCTCAGGCCTGGGGGGGTCCCAAGCAAAAGATTGGTCAAACCAAAATGGGGAAAAAATCCCGTCAAATAGTTGTTTTTATGTAAACCAAGGGGCGGGAAAGAGGCATCTAGTTTCATACAAAAAACTTTCAATTACCGCAAGGGGAAAAATTTTTTTCCAATAGAATTTAAAATGCACTTTTAAATTTGGTTTTCCCCGTAAAAAAATATTAAAAATCCAAAATGCCTACAACAGCCCTAAACTATCTACCTTTTTTTAAACCTGATTTCCCGCACCCTTCCCAAAAGGGATAAAAAACGCACTTTGAAAGCCTAAAATTCTTCCCCCACGCCCAAACTTTGAAACGCGTAGGCCCGGGTTTTCCCGGGTGTGTGTGTGGTTTTTGTGTGTGTGGGGTGGGTGTGTTGTGTTTTTTAAATTTTTTAAATTTCCCGTTTTTTTTACTGGAGATGCAATGAAAGTACAGTTCTTTTTAACCCTAAGGAACGAAATTCGGAAAAATTTGGAACGATTGACATATGAGCCTCTATTTTCCAACAAATTTCCCAGAACCCCCCATTCAGGTTTTGTCTGTTGGGAAAAGGTTGCCCTGCAAACCGCGGGGGAGGCCCCTAGGTGTACATAAAACATAATACAATTTTGAAATAGAAAGGGAAAAAGTAGACCGATAAAAAAAACGTGTGCCTTATTTTGGGTCTGGTCACTGTGCGCGGTGGCCCCACCCGGGGATGCCATTTTTTATGGGGGCTTTAAAGTGACCCGAATGGCGCCTTAAAAGGGTTCGAACGTATGGCATTTTTCATGCCGTTTTTTTGGGTACGGTTTTTCCCAAAACCAACCCTTCCCGGAGAGGATTATTAAAAGAAAAAGGGCCCCCCTTTGAAAATCAGGGGACACAAAACTGACAGGTGCAAAAATTAAAAAACCCCCCGTTCTCCAATTTAAAAAAATTTTTTGCAGGAAAAGTAAAAATAGGAAAATTTGGGTCCCAAAGCCCAAAAAAAAGGGGGCAGGCCCCTTTCAAGTACCCCCCCTTTAAAAAAAAAAAAATAATAAAAAAATGCAAACTATATACATAATTTGCTGAAACCAAACCCCTTTCCAAAAGTTTATTAGAATAAATAAAATTTTTGTACCTGAATGAAAAACTGTATTAAAAATTTACTATTTCACAGAGGGGGAATTTTTATTTTTTGGAGATACATGTACCAAAAACCCCTCAATTTTTAGTGATTAAAGTGAACCTGTCAGGGGGGGGGGGTCATTGTCCCAACTGAAACAAAAGTTTTAGAGGAGAAGACTGACTCGTGCATATAGGGGATATGGTAGAGGAAAAGGGAAACTGAGCAAGGGGATATTTTAAAGGGTTTATATGGTAAGGAGCTGAGCTTTTTTGAAAATTTGGGTTATATGGTAGGGGAGAGGAGTTTAGCTCTTTTAAAAATAGGGGTTTTTTTATTTTTTGATGGGGGGGAGAAGAGCTGACCTTTTAAATAGAGTTATATGATAGAGGGAGAGGACCCTGAAACCTGTAAATTTAAAGGGTTATAAGTTTAAAAGGGAAAGGAGCTGAGCTCTGATATAAAAATTTTTTATATGATAGAGGAACGAAACAGTGAAAGACCTTTCTTACCCGGGCCCACAAAACATTTGAATTGACATTTTTCCCCCCTGAATTAGGGGTTTTTTACGGAGCAAACGCCAATCACCGTTTTTTGGGGGGGGGTCAGCTTTTACTTTCATTTTCCCTTTGATAATTCTATCACACTTTTTCATTGAGGGCAATATAAACTTGGGACGGGTTTCCCTTTAATAGGGCCCTAATTTGATATGTGACCTCTAGAAAATTGTTCACAATTACCCAGGGGTTTACCCAAAGCCGGGAAAGTTTTTTGGGGGGGGGGGGCCCGCCTGGAAATAACAAGACTTTTGGGTTTTCCCCGGAAATCAAAGTGCAGTTTCCCAAATAAATGTAAACTGAGCCCTTCTTTTTGGGTTTTGGGAGGGGACTTGTCGGACCCAAATTTTTTCAAAATTTTTTTTTCCCCTTTGCCCAGATGCCTTGGCCCCCCTTTCCGGGCCCATACTCATTTTCCTGCAAATGTGAAGGAGGTTGCACAACCCCACCTGTAACCAGAAAATGAAAGAAAGGGAGAAAATTAATCCAAGATCTATTATTTTTTCTTGTGCGATATGCTTTAAAGGGAGGCGGGTTGCAAAAGTATGCCCCCCCTCCGCCCCCGCAAGGCCACCCGGGGACCCCCTTTTGAGCCAGGCAGGGGAACGCGGAAGAATGCTTAAATTTGGAGGTTGCGCTTTCCGGAGGAGGAGGAGGAGGCTTTTCTCCGGGAAAAGGGAAAACTGGAAGAAAAAAAGGGCCTAAAGGGATTGCGGACTGAAGCTGAAGGGGGTTAGGCTTTTTTGGGAGAAGGAGGGGAAGCGCTTTGGGAGGCATCCCGCCCCCCGAAGGAGGGATTTTTTTTCGGCCTTCCCGGGAAGGGGAGCCCCTACTCTTTTTTGGGGGAAGGGGCAGCGACCCCACCTCGTTTCCCAGCTGGGCGATGTTTAAGACGACGAAAGGAAATTAGCGAAGATCCCCTGCAAGATATCGGGGAAAGCGGAAGCCGCTGTGAAGCGGAGGCCCCTAGGAGAAGAAAAAAAAAAAGGCTAAAACGGGAGCAGGGCTGAGCAGGGAAAGGGTGAAAAGAGACAAAGTCCCAAAGGAAGCAGAAGAAGAGCCCTTGGATGGACCCTCCAGAAAGCATTATCCCACGAAGCGGGGCGCAGGCGGAGGTGGAAGTTGCATAAAGGGAAAGTAGGGGTTAGGCCTATTGGGGTGGGGGCCCTAGTGTGAGGGGGGGCGCCGGGGTTTGGGCCGGGCGCCTATTTTTGAGGCGGGGGGCCTAGGTGAGGCGGGGCCTAGGTGAGGTTTTTGGGCCTATTTTTAGGGGGGCGCCTAGTTTGGGCGGTGGGGCGCCCAAGTGTGAGGGGGGGCCCCTAGTGTGAGGGGGGGCCCCCTAAAAAGTAAAGGCGGGGCGCCCTAGTTTGAGGCGGGGCCCCTATGTGGGGCCCGGGGGCGCCCTTTTTTGAGGCGGGGGGGAAGGGGGCCTAGAAATGACGAGGGGGGGCCTTTCCAAATCTGAGGCGAGACCCGGCCAGAGGCTGCTCCTGGCAGTTACGGATGGCGCAAGCTTTAGCTTCCTTTGTCTTTCTTCTACAACAAAACCTTGAAGAAAAATTTGAGTTTCTTTTTTCCTGTATTTTAAATTTTTCCGGGGGTGCATTATCGGGTTTAAACCTGGAGACGCCATCAATGTCCGATGGGTCCCCTCATCTTGAGAACGAACCCTTGAAAACTCTCCATTTTAACGGGGAGGTTGGGTTTGGGGGCCCTTTCCCCTAAAATTAAATTTGGGGGGGTTAAAGACCACCTACTTCTTCAAAATAGAGGGATTTCGGGGCTTGTTCTTGACCTTTGGGACCCACAGTTATCAGACGTTGATGGCATTTCCTGGTGATAGACCAGTAGTGTCTTTTTAGAAAGATAATCCCTTTAAAGGGTTTTGCCCAAAAAAGTGAGTTTCTTACCAAAAAGGGTGAAAATCCCCTCTTGAGGCTTGAAAAAGGGGCTTTGGGGTTTTTTTTTTTTTAAAAAAAAAAATTTCCTCCCTGTGAAGTCCAAAATTCCCCTCCCCTCCATGCACCTCCTGATACCATTTTCTGGAGTTGAACAAACATTTTTTTTGCTAATCCACAGAAGGAGAACTATTGTGCACAAGCTAATGTGTTTTTTTTTCTCAAATCTTCTTGCTCTAGGGAGAAAGATAAGCTCACAGGCACCCTTCTTTCATTCCTTCCAAAAATAAAAGCAGGGGAAAAAGGGGGGGGGCTGAGCACCGGGGCGTCTGCATGTTTAACTCAGATCAATTTCAAATTTCAACCAGTGGATTTTTTCCCATACAAAGACAAAAGGATCTTTTTTTCCCCAATCCCTTCAAAGCTCGTTTATTTCCCCGCCATTTTAGATAAAATGCCAAAAACCCCCCGCAAAGCGACCAAAATCCCCTCCTTTTCCGCTCCTGGGCATTGTCTAATGAAAATGTCAGGAAACCAAGGGCATTTAAGGAAGGCTGTAGATCTCACCCGGGGGCCTCACTTTATTTATTTACAAATATTTGAAAAGGGGGTTAAAAACCCAATTTTTGGGGGATCCCCCATCAACTTTTTTAAACGTAAACAAAACCCCTTTTTTAAATTTCCCCCGGGCCCCAGGGAAAAAAATATTTTTTTTTTACAAAAATGCTCTTTCCTCAACCGCACTCCCCAAAAACCCCCAAAGTCACCAACCCCTGCCGATCTGCCATTGATGGGAAAAATCCAAACCAATTATCAAGAACTTTTTCTGGTTTAAAAACTCTGTTTTTGTTTGGTCCCAAAAAGTTTATTTGGTTTAAACCATAAACCCCCCTCCACATTAAGTGCGGGACACAAAGTCCTGGGCTGCTCCCATGATTAGTGAGGGGCAGGCAGTGGGTTGGAGGTCTAAAGCTCCCCCTCTAAAAGTACATGCGGTAACTTTAAAAAGTCCTGTACGCTCTTTCATGTAAATTAAATGGGGTTTCATGCAGGAAATTGGGGGGGTAAGCATCTCTCTACAAACACAAATGATGTACAAAATGCCCCGACCGGTCTTAAATGTATTAGTTAGGTTCATACAGTGATTGGGGGGTCTATAGCACCTCTTTTACATTTCAGTGCAATACTACATGTCCTGTACTGTCAAAATGATTAGTGGGTCATACATGAAAGGGGGTCTAAGCGCCTCTCTACAGTAAAAATTTCGGGGTTTCTAAAAATTTTTGTAACCCGCTCTTTTCTTTATTTGGGGAGGGACATGCATTATTGGGGTCTAAGCTCCCTCTCAGTACAGTTTGGGGTCCTACAATTTCCCGACTGGGTTTTACATGAAATTTTTAAATAGCAAGCAGTTTATTTGGGTTCTAATTTCGCCTCTCTAACAGTAAAATTTCGGGACTAAAAATTTCCTTTTACTCTTTTTTCCCCCCCAATTTTGGGTTCCCGGGAGGAAAAAGGGGGTTAAAGGGGCCCCACAGACTCCCTTCCCCTTTTCCCTTTCTGGGATTTTAACATGCCCGTATTTTCCTTTA
>JAODAL010063693.1:0-19109 GCA_025379985.1 Phyllomedusa bahiana
GCCGTCCCCTCCACCTGTGTCTTTGTAAACTTTTTGGGCCCTTCCCCTTTTTTTTGCCAGCCCCAAAGTTTTGGGTAAATTGTGCCACTGTGCCTCATGTGCTGCCCCCCGTGCCCCTCCCCCCACTGTGTCTTTGTGCCACTCTGGGGCCCTTTGGTACTTTTTTGGGCCATTTCCCAAAAAAAGTCATTTTTGCCACTGTTGACCTCATGCTGCTGGGGCTGCCCCCGGTCACCCCCACACTTGTCACAAAATGTTGCCACCTGAGCTCTCAGTTTTTTTTTTTTCCAGCTTTTGTGCCATGATTTTTATCAGGCTACTTTCCCTGCTTCAGTTTTTTGGTCAGTTTTCCCCCCCAAAATTTGCCCAGGGTTTTTATAGTGAAGGGGATTCTAAGAGCGGGGCATTTCATCGGGGGTGTCATACAAAAAAACAAAAACTTTGGGTATGAAGCCCAAACCAAGACCCCTCTGCATATTTAAAAAGGGCCCAAAAACGTTCAAACACCCCGGGGCAGGCTTGTGCACCCTAAAAATTGCTGTTTTTTTAAAGCGATTCGTGCCAAAGAAATCGGAACAAAACAAATTTTGTGGGGAAATTGGCGAAGTGACCGAATCAAATTTTTTGAGAAATTCGCCCATCTCAAAAACTGGGGTTTTCCAGGACGGTTTTAGTAAATGCCCAGTTAAAATAAAATGGGGGTTTTGAAAAAACCCCTTTTTTCCGGCATTTTTTTAATCTGTGGGTCAGACGGTTTTAAGGGTCATGCGGGCGGTCCAGGACGGGGTTTGTAAATGCCCAGTTTAATAAATGGTGGTTTGGGGGGACCCCCTTTTTTGGGCACTTTTTAATCTGTGGGCCCCAGACAGGTTTAAGGGTCATGCTGCGGTCCGGGGACGGGTTTGTCAATGCCAGTTCAACAAAAAGGGTGGTTAAAAGACCCCTTTTTCCGGCATTTTTTAAATCGGGGGGTAAAGACTTTTAAAGGGGTCTTTCTGGGGTCCAGGACAGTTCTAGTCAATGTCCAGTGAAACTAAAAGGGGTGGGGGGAAAGCCCCCTTTTTCCCGGCCCACTTTTTAATTGGGGTCAGACGGGTTTTTAAGGGGTTCATGCTGAGCCCGGGACAGGGTTTGCCCAATTTTCCAGTTAAAATTTAAAATGGGGGGTTAAAAGGGATACTTTTTTCCCGGCATTTTTAATCTGTGGGTCATGCAGGTTTTGGGGTCTTTGCGGGTTTCCCCCGGGGGGGGCCCCCGGGATTTTAAATGTCCAGTTAAAGAAAAATGATGGTTCAAATTTTTACTGCCTTTTCCCACTTTTTAATTTGTGGGTTTGATGCGGTTTTTAAGGGTATGCTGGGGTTTACAAGACAGGGTGTAAAATGGTGTTGTGACTTTTTTTTTTGTGGTTTTATACCCAAAGTTTTGTGCCTTAGATGTAGCGGGTATCCATTTGAATGTTGTGGTTTTAAATTTTCCAGCTTCTCCAGCCCTGTTTGGGTGTAAGAATAAAGGTGTTTGTTCCCTCTCCCATAGTTTTAAGGGGTCTTCGTCAAAAATCGATGTCACTATCAAAAAACCTTATCGATGGGTTGGCCCCCGGGAAAACTATCGAATATCGCCCGATGTCGATAGCAAAGTAATCGTCAAAAAACAAATTTTTTAAATTTTTAATATCAAATTTTTTAATTTTTTGATTTTAATTTAAAATTTTTTTATATTTATTAATTAAAATTTTAATTTTTTATTATATAATTTTTTGGGAAAATGTTATTTTTTTAGTGGAAAATTTTTTATAAATATATTTTAATAATTGACATAAAGAGCAGGGCCCCAAAGCTGTCAAAAGTCTTCTTTTGCTCCCCAAACCATTCCCTTACTTTGCGGCTTTTCGCCAGGTTTACACTTAAAATGCGCAAAAATGTATGAACCCCCAGAAGACAGGTTCAAAACCATAGCTTGCTTTTTAAAATACTTTTTTTTCAAAAATGTTTTGTGTGACCAAATCCTGCCTTTTCATTGTTTGCATTGGTAAGTGGCTAGTGCCCATCTTGGTTTTTTGCCTCCGCCCATCCATACAGGCTTTTTAATCAGCGGTTAAGGGGTGGAATTTTGTTCCTGAAATTTTGGGGGGTCTGAACGGGACAAAAAAGGGGGAGAGGTAACGTTATAGGTGGGTTTCCTTTCTATTTTTGGGGTTTCCCCTTCCCTTGGAGATGCGTTTCCAGCTTTGATAAAAAATTTTTCACAAAAAAACCTTCCAAAGGCATTATGGAAAAGGAGCTGGAAAGTAAAGGGCCCCCTTTAGGTTTTTAACAAATCCCAATTTATTTCTGATTCACTGAATCTTTGAGAAAAAAAGGGAAAAATTGGGTCAACCCAAAATATGCTCATCTACATAGCTTTTTCGGGGTTTTCCCCCCCTATCAGTGTAGACCCTAAAGGGGATATTGGCTTAAACTGGTGGGGGGCCCAAATAAAGTGGGTAGGGAGGAGGGGAACATCTCCCCTTATGGAGGCCCCATTTAAGGCTTTGTTGTAGTTTTTTGATTGCCTTTTTCCCAAATACTAAGATCTGCATACCCAAAAGTGAATCAAAAGGGAAAATTTGGGGGATTTGTTAAAACTTATAGAGGGCCCCAGTAAAGTTTTTCCGCTCCTTTCCCAAAATTTCCCTTGTGTTATGCAGATGTTTAAATTTTATTCTGTACTAAAACTGTCTTAATGTCCTTTCTACTTTAAAAGGATCTTCTTACCTCACCCGTGTTTGGCTTTGAAGGGTTGAATCCCTTCAATGTTTTTGTTTGCTGTGGGTTTCCCAGAGGGGGGGGATGGATATCCTATGATAGCCACCCTTTGGCAGGGTTTGGGAAATTTCTCTTTTTTTTCAAAAAAAACAATAGGTCCTTGCAAAGAGAAGAAAGAGAACATTTTAAAGAAAACATTTTCCTTTCCCTTCTGTTTTTAATTCGTTTTCCTTTTTTTCTACATTAAGGTCCCCCATCCCAAAGGGGTTGAAAATTTTAATCAATTACTGTATGTTTTTTTAAAAATGCATTGGTTTGCAAAGCCACATTTGTTTGGCTTTTAATTCAACAGAATAGTTCAGTGCAGAAATTCCTAAAAATGTTCTTTAAAGGGGTTGTCTCACTATATCGATTCATCTTACCCCCGTTCCCGTGTCTTGGTTTCATTTTAAATTCAGGGGGGGTTTAAATGGCTTTACTAGTTTCAGTTTGAAGCCAGGTCTGGGAGCATAGCAAACCGTGTTGGCAGCCTATCATGAGGGGTAAAAAAGGTTTTGTAGCCCATGCGACTGGAGGGCTGATGCAACCCAAAAAAAGAGGGGATTTTTTTTGGAAAAGGTTTGGATACTGTTAATGAAAAAAAATATTGCAAAAGGCTTGTTTTTTCCCAAATTTTTCACATAAAAAAAAATTTTCTGTAGGGGAGACCCAACCCCCCTTTTTAAAAAAGTTATGCAATTTTTCATTAAAATTAAATTGATCATTTTTAATGACTTGTTAAGAAAACAAGTTTAACTTGGCTAGTTCTAGAAAAAATTACAGTGGGCAGAAAATTTTTGTACTGTTTTATTATCAAAATAAAACACTGTTCATTTTTAAAAATTTTAAATTTTTTTAGTTTGTCATTTTAAGTTAACATTGGGCCCCTAATAGCTTTTTCCCAAATTTTTTCAAAATGCTAGAAAAGTGGTAGGAAAAATGATTTGCTTTTTGTTTTTCATCCCCGAAACAAAAAACCCTGTGGGAGAGCAAATTCTGTGAAAATGTAATTAAATTAAAAAATAAACTGGCTTTTAATTTTTGGGTGATTATTTTTTTGGTTTTTCAGGGAAATGGTTTTTTTAAAATTTTTAGTTTTTTTTTTTCCAAATCCATGTCCCACTGAGAATTTTAATACAGAAAAATGTGTTGGGTAAATTCCATTGTCTGATTACTCCTTGGCCTTTATCTAAAAACTAATAAAGTTGGAGCTAAAATGCATATTTGAGACTTGTTTTGCAGTGACTTGGTTAGGATAGAATTTAAATTTTAATTGGGGAAAGGATTTTTGCTTGGTTTGTTTGCAATTTTTTTACCCCATTTAATAAAAATTTTTTTCCAAAACTTAAAACCATATGATAAAATTTCATTTCTTTAAAGAAAGTAAAATGCATTTAAATTTTTCATTTTAAAATTTCCCTGGGCCTTCATTGCATGCGCTTTTTTATACCAGACCAAACTGAAATTAGAGAATGAAATATTTCTTTTTAACCCCCCCTTTCCCCCGAAAAAGTTTTGACCTTCTGATGGCCCCATTTTTTAAATCTGAGTGTCCTTTTTTGTGAAAATAACCCTTTTTATACTTTTAAAATATCCCTGGGTTTTAGGTTTTTTTTTTGTTGGGGAACCCTTTTGCTTTAGGTTAGTAAAAAATTTTTGTCTATAAATTTTTTTTGTGAAAAAAAAAAAAAAAATATCTCCAAAAAAAACTTTTTCCCTTTTCAAAAATTCAAAAAATTTTGGATGTAAAAAAAAGTTATTTTAACAAAAAAAGATTTATAAATGCATTACATTTGTTAATGTAGGTTGCTTTACTTTTAAAAAGTCTTTTTTATTTTTTTTTGACATTAAGGGGCTTAGAAAAAAATTTTGTAGTATTTTTTTTAACACCAAAAAAGGGAACAAGATTTTTTTTTTTGCAACCCGTCAGTTTTAACGTGGCTTTTTTTGGGGGTATGTTTTAAAAACCACCATAAGTTTTCCATTTTAAAAAAATACCCACTTTTAAAACAGCATTTAGGAAGTTTTTTTCCCATTAGGTGGTTTCACAGAAAAAAATTTAAACAAATTTTTTTCAGTTTTTTTGTTTTTTAGTATCATTTTACGGTAGGTATCACCCGGGAAAAGCAAAAATCAAAAATTTATTTCCCAAAATTTTAACTTTTTTTGACATATTTCCCATATGTGGCCCTAGTGCGTATTTGGCTCAAAACCGAAGGCCCCCGAATTGGAGGAGCATCTATGGAAATTTGGGGTCTCATTTTCATTTTCTATTTTCTTTTTTGGCGCCAAATTTAAAGGGTTTTCGGACAACCTAAAGTGTTTAAAAAATTTAAAAAAACACCCCCAGAAAAAACCCCATAATGGGAAAAATACACCCCTTTAAACCCCAGGGAAAAAATATGGGGGCCTTTTTTTCCCCCATGTTTACATTTTTGCTATTATCCGCAAAATTTACTTTAGTTAGAATTTTGAAACTCCCGGTATTCCTCAAGTATGTTAAATTTTTGATAATATCCAATTGTTCATATAATTTTTTTTTAAAAGGCATTATGGTTTTAACAATGTTGTTTTTGGGGAAAACTTCATCTGTACGAATTGGGGGCCTTTTTTTGGCCCCCCGTTTTTATTTAAAGTTCTCAGAAAATGTTTTTTGTTCAAGTTATTTATTTGGGAATCAGGAATGGTGGTAGAGGGGCCAGGGTGTGGATAATTTAAAATGTTTAGGATGTCATGTGATTTTTGGAGGGGGTGTTTAAGGGGCCCGACATTTACCCAGGGGCCTTGAAACAGTAATGAGCTGTGTATTAGAGTACTGAGGACAGTATACATGTGAGCTAATTGCGAAGGCCGTGAAAAGAAAAGCTGTTGAGGGGAAAATTTTGTTTCATTTTCAACATTTAGTCAGAAATGGCACAGTTTTCCCCCAAGTGCTGCGACCAAGAGATGAAGCGATTATTTTTTCAAAGCGATGATGAAAGTGAACTATCTCTTCTATAAAGAATTCTGCCCCCAGTAATCAAAACCCCTCATCCCAGTGATTCTTCTGAGTAAAGAAGTGAATCTAGGGACCCTCAAGAATTGAAAGTAGAACATCCAAAACAAATTTTTTTTGGAACAGAATCCTACATTAGTCGGATGTACCCAATACACAATATTGAGAAAAAGGCGAAGGAGCGTGGGGAAAGTACCAGTTACTTTCCCCCTAAAATGTTTTCGTATTTATTTTTTCTGACAAAATTGCAGAAGGGGTCCTTTTGTTCAAACTTAGAAGGAAGAGTATCGTTTGAAAAAAAATAAGTCCTGGAAAAAATTTAAAAAAGAAACTTTATGATATTTTAAAACTTTTCCTGTGGCAGGGAGTCAAAAATTTTTATGATGTCCCAATCGAGAATTTTTCCGGACCCATTTTCGATCCACACTTAGGCGCAATGTCAGTGGGCAGATTGAGGAAAAGGGGTATTTTTTTTAAATGATAAGGAATCGTGCAGCGGGTTTAAACAGCAAATTCCCCCTATCATTATATCTGAAAATTATTTATCAAAAATTGCACAAAACTTTACAATCCTAGTACTAATTTTATGTAGAGAGCACTTTCCGTTCAGGGACGCTCAAATTCTACAATACATCCCCGCAAGCCAGCAAAGTACGGAATAAAAATTTTTCTGGATGGTGTTTCTGCAAATTTTTATGGCTAAATGGCGAAATCTACTGGGGGCAAAGAGGTTGGTGCACCAGTGCGAAGGATTGGGGTCTGAAATGTAAAACTCTTGCTGTTCCAATATTTAATTCGGTAAAAAAACTCACCTGGACAATTTTTTCACCAATGTTGAATAGACAATTTTCTCTTGCAAAAGCTATTACACTTGTTGGTCATAAAGCAAAACAAAAGGAAATTCCGCGCAAATCAAACCAATCGTCAGCGGCACTTTAGAGGGGCTTTGGATTCAATAACAAAACGACTTTGTATCTTACAAGGCGAAGAAAGGGGAAATTTTTAATTTTATCTACCCTCATCACGATTGCGTGTTGACAGCAATAACCAAAAAATTTAAACCCGAAATCATCCGCTTACAAAGCAACAAAAAGGGGGTGTTTGAAAAAGGATGAGATGGTTTGGGGGAATATTTGTGTAAGAGGCAAACAAAAACGATGGCCTGTAGTACTATTTTCAAATTGCTTGTTTTTAGCACCCTAAAAACATTCATTATTTAAAAGAAATCATCCGGAACTTCAGCACGGGGAAAAGGAGACGCTTTTCTTGAAGGACCTTTGTCATGAACTTGTAATGCCTCACATGAATAAGCTAAACGACTTGAAATGCTTCCAAAAAAACTAAAGAAGAATGAAACTGTGGGTATATTTTAGATTTTCCAGAGCCAGTGAAAGAAAATAAAGCGTTGTTTATGTGTCCCAAAAAAAGAGGGAAAAATGAGCGGTTTTTGGGTTTCCCCTTGAAGGAAAAACTGTTTTCAAAAAACACTTTTGAAAAAAAAACATTCAAATTGTTTGGAAAATAATATAATAGAAAAAAAAGTTAGAATAAAAATGTAGCTGCAGCTAGTTTGCTATAGATTTCTATGCATTTTTGTGCGTTTTCATGTCTTTGCGTGAAATTTGGGGAAAAAAAGATTTTTTGGTGTTTTCTGTGAAAAATTATAATTAAAATGTTGTCCACTATTCATATTTTGTTGAGCAATTTTGAAATAAACTTGTGAAAGTTGTTTAAGTGTGTTTTTCTACATTATGTGCATGTGGGCCTAAAAGGCCCCCATGACGTTAATATGTATATTTTTAACGTCATGCGTTCTAGGGTTAAGGAATATATCCAAGGGTGTAGTAAGTATATTGACTTCACAGGTATTTCACAGATTTTTTTAACGTTTGGCTGTGAAAATGAAAAAAATATTTTTTTTCCAACATTCTTCAAATTTAGCGGAAAATGTCTCATTTTTACAAAGAATCCTGAATAAAAATCACCCCAAAATTTGTTATGCAATTTCTTTCAGGGTCGGCAATACCGAATATGTGGATGCAAACATGCTGTTTGAGCGCATGGCAGGACGTACAAGGGAGGGAGCGCTATTTGGCTTTAGGAACGCAGATTTTGGTGGGTGCCATGTCGCATTTACAAAGCCCCCAAAGTACCATGGCAGGTGAAACCTCCCCGAAGTCATCCCATTTTGGATTTAGCACCCCTCTAGGATGTCATCTAGGGTGTATTGTGTATTTTGGTCCATGGAATTGGGGGGAAATAAATGCAGTTCCACTATAGTTTTTTGGGTTTCATTTTTACAGTGTTCGCCATGCGGTATTAATGACAAGATAACATTACTATGCGGGTAAGTGCAATTGCAATGATATAAATTTTATACAGTTTTTTTATAGATTTATAGGGTAGGTCGTTACGCACGCAGCGATACCAAATATACATACTTTATTTATTTTTGATCTTTTTTGGAGGGATTGACATCTGGAAGGGAGAAAAGGGTGGTGTACATGTTTTTATTTTTTTTTTTTATGTTTTACTTTTTTTTTACACAAGAGGTAAATCACAGTGAACTCCGCACGCAGTTGATGCAGCATAGGGCTGGCTGTAATATACAGCTGGTCCCATGTTGCGATCGGGCCCGGCTTGAGAGTCCGCACCATGCCCAGGACATACCCATACATCCCGCTAGGACATATGGGTACATGCAATGTCGGGAAGGGGTTAAAAGTTAAATTTTTTTACCATTTAGTGGAATCTTAAAATAAAATAACCACAGTGGCCCACATTTACTATTGTGATCGTGCATGGGAAGTGTTAGAAAACATACCAAAAAGTGGCACATTTTTGGCACTGCATGCCGCAGTGTGTCACAGACACATTTACTATGGACAGTTTAGACACCTCTTGAGACCTCTCTCACATGGTTTAGCTGAAAGTGAGCGTGGCTTTGCTGAAAAAATGGCATGCCCATGCTGCTGACATGCTGTGCCAAAAATGTCCCAAAAGTTTTGCCATGGAAAGTAAGCCGTCTAATAGTTGGTCCAAGAATGCGAGACAAGTCTAAAGATGTAGCGAATTTGTCAAACAGCAATATTTGTGACAAATCTGCAGCATTTTAAGACAGCCTGTCTAAGTTTACACTAACTCTTAGACCGCATTAGTGAGCGTGGACCAGTGTTTGTTAGGGTGATTTAATACACAGCTTTTTTTTTTTTCAATTTAGAAAATTGCCACTGGAGTCCTACCTTTATATTTTCCATTCCCATAGGCCCATCTTTGGCTCAGAAACTGTTATGGCCGTTTTCCAAAATAATCAATATGTAAAATCACTCTAGATTCTAACACGCTAGATTCATGCAGCAAGTTATTCCTCCAGGATAATTTATTCTGCTACTGGCTTAATTTATTTCACCGTATTTTAGAATTCAGATTAGCACCATCCAGTGGGGCTTATTCAAGTCCTATCTCCCATTGCATTTTCCACAATAAATACATGTGGGAAATGTGTAAATAATTGACAGGAACATGTGTTTTTTTCATGCATCATGGCTTCGGAATGCTGATCAATAAAAACTGAAAACAATGGAACATTCTATTTCTGTTTTTCAGTGTGTATTTTGGTGCATTGTATGCATATACATTGCCAGATGATTTCAAATTTTTTGCAAAAATTGCAGCATTTTTTCAGGCACTTCTAATGTCTTTTCTTGGCTACATGTCAGCTAAAAGTCAATAGGGAAATATAAAACAAACATGACTTTACGGTTTTTCCTTTATGCTTTTTTTATTTATTTTTGGTGCATTATTTTTTGTAATTTTCAAATGCAGCATGCTGTAGGTGTCATTTTGAGGCTTTTTACTCAAAAATATTCCATGTATAATCAGGTCTGAAGAAAGCCTAAAGGTGGGTTCACACATGACATTTTATTTAAAACGGTCACTGCAGTTTTTGATGAAGCTGTTTAAACCAAAGCCAGGAGTGGATCCAGGAATGTTCCAATCCTCATGTATCTACTCATGCTTTGTCTCAAGAAATTAAATGGAAAACAAGAAAAAAGGCATCATTTTTTAAACTACCCTAAAAGTAGTTTCACACAAGGCTTTTTTAATGCAGTTTTTTGAGCAAAAGATGGGATTGGATTTAAACGAATCAGGAAATATAAGGGAAGAAATTATATTTCTCCATTCTGCAGAATTCACTTCTGACTTTCGCTCAACAAACTGCATTGGCAGTTTAAAAAAAACAATCATAGGGGGATGTTCTTTAAAGTATTTTTAGTCTTTTTTTTTTTTTTAAACTTTGCTTGCATTTTTCTGATCAGTGGTGTTGTTTCCCCAAATGGAGCACGCCCTAGGTGTGGCAGGTTTTTTCAGATACTTTGTGGCATTTTTCTCCTTGTAGACGTCCTTTTTTCATCTTTCTTCAGCAAAACACCCAAAAGTGATTTTGTGTTAATGTTGTCATTTTTTCACATTAGAAGTGATGTATCAGATGATTTCTGATGAGAAAAGCACACAAGATGCACCTAAAATGTATGTACTTATACACATTATTATTTTTTACAAAACTGCACAAACAAAAAAAGTATGCAATTTTCAACACATTTTTCTTAGTAAATAAGCATTATGCAAAATTTAAGTGTGTATTAAGCCCAAAGCTGGGTACACATATTATACTTTTCCTGTGTCCCATCGCTACTCCTTTTTTTTTGTTTACAAGTACTGCTGCAAAATACGTGTCAAAAACCAGAGTGTCAACTCAGACTAGGGGCCACATGTTTGTCACAATAGCTGTAAAACGGTGTTAACTTAGGTAAACAAAAAAAGAGAAATATCTTGACAAAGTAAATATTATCACTTATCTTAGAGCAAGGGTATGTTCACATGGGCTTTACCTGGCATATAGTGGCGCATAATGTGCACGGCGCTATGTGCTTGGTGTTTTAGAAGTACGCACTGGCCAGTGCGTGCTTCTAGAGTGCTTTGGCCCCATCCAACATCGCTTACCCGGCGTATAAGCGCTGGCAAGATGTGACATATCACTTCTTTCTCCCGGAGCTCAGTACACGCCGTGAAATACATCAAAGATCATAGCATTCAATGAGCGCTATTATTTTAGCATATTTGCAGGCTTTACTTCAGGTGTATTGCAGGACAATTATGCCCTGAAGTACGGCCCACAAATATGCCATGTGAACATACCCTAAAATGTGGTAAAATATAGAACTTAGCATCATGAAAAATAAAATATGAGGAGGAATAATGAAAATAATAGGAAAAATTAAAATAGAAATACAAACACAAAATAAAAAAGGCTATGTAAGATCCAAGAATGCATTTAGAATGATGTAAATCAGCCCTTAGGTATGATAGCAGGCAACTGGGTGTTACAATTTGTAAAAAAGAAAAAAGGTTCTGAAGGGCCCTTTTTAATATGAAAATTTCTAAAAAAATTAAAGCATGCAAAAGTAATGAACCCCTCGTTCCCCCTGCGCGCAATCAGTCAGTCTCCAGGGTGAACACAACCCTGAGTCTTATCTCAAAACACAAAAGGGTTGTTTACCTAGGATAATGACAAGTTTTAAGCCTCAAAGCTTTGTAGCCTTGTACACTGCCATTAACTAACCTCCAGCAGTCATGTCCCTCTAATAGAATCAGCTAGGAAGAACCGAGGTGATATGTCAATCACTGCCATAGAACCACCCACAGCCTAACCAGGAGGCGTGAGGCTGCCTGTGGATCAGTATGGTGAGAAAACTCCTTTAATATCCTGAATTTTTTTTTCTTATTGGGCACTTCTGTACTTTTTACTGACAAAAAAATGCGCCCCCGATTATGTAGTGGATAAAAATAAAAATACCAGCAAAAACGTTTTTTGTTTATGCATATAACCTAAATATTAAGCAGGAGTATCATAGTGCCAAGGCACTTCTACAAAGAGGACTCTTTGTACTCTGAATTTTTTAAAACCAATTAACTGTTTTACTAGTGCCTGCAGCTCCCTTTAAACAAACAAAAATTAGCCGCCACCCAACCCTTGTACCCCAAGGAACCTTCAGGATCACTTCCTCAAAAGTGAAAAAACCCAAAACAAATATGAGTACCATAAGATAATTGTTGATAAAAATGTAGAAAAAATGCACTGCGGACGCTTAGGCTTTTTAAATAGGGATGTTCTTAGTCATACCACATGTGCTATGTCATTGTCATGTGATAGTCATGTGCTATGACTAAGAAATACTTTTAAAAAACCGGGGAAAGAGCTTCCATTTGGGGCCTTCACGGTTTTTTTTCTGCATTATTTAAAATAAATTTTTCTACATTTTCATCAATATTCATCTTGCTGGATAACAAATATATATTTAACCCTCCTCTAAAGCCTGAAAAGGGCAGAAAATTACAATAGGCCAGTTGCTTTAACAATCCAAGCTACTTAAAAATAGAATTTATATCCCATTGAATAGATATTGCCAAAATAGCAAACTTTGCAATATATGTAATTATTGACCCTTAAGCCTGAAAATTACTTAATAATCAGCACATTTTTTTTAGTTTTTGCCTCCTTGTGTTTCAACAATCGTTACGTTTTTTATTTTTTCGATGACACAGTCGTATGAGACCTTGTTTTATGTGGGAGAAGTTGTACCTTTTGGGAGCATAGTTTGAGTTCACATATAAATTACGCAGAATTTTTTTCTTTTTTTTAATATTTTTTACACCATTCACATTTCACACTAAATAACTTGTTAGATTAATTCACAGATTGTTACGGTCTTGTGGATACCTAGTATGTGTAGGTATATTTATTTTTTTTATTATTTATATTTTTTTTTTTTCGCCACTTTTTTTTTTTTTTTTTTTTTTTAGATCCCAAACCTTTTTATTTAACATTTTTTAGTTATGTTTAGCATTTTATAAAACAATACATTGGACTCTGTGTCAATATGACACAGGAATCAGTCAGGGCAGCACATAGTCTGCCCTGACTGCAGGCTTGCACTCTGTGCAAAATACTTCCGATTTTAGAGTTACTGGGGTGAAATATCTTTCAAATACACAGTGTGTGTGTCATATACACACCTGTTCCTGAACCATTGTTTTTTTTTTTTTGCGATATTTCTCTCTTTTCAAAAGGGTTTAAATTTTTTTCTTATTTGGGGAACTCTGTTTGGAATACAGGGGTGTATTCTCACATACACACATCTCCAATCCCTATTCATTCTTTTGGGGTATTTCCTCTGTGGGCAAAAATTAATTTTTTCACTTTTTGTAGTGAACTCTGTTTGAAATACCGAGTGTGTATGTCTCACATACACACATCTCAAATCCAACCAATTCAGTGTTTTGGGATATTGGTCTCTGTAGCAAAGAGTTGTTTTTTTCATTTATTGTGGTGATGCTGTTAAACGCTGATACATGTTGACCCCCCCATCCTTCCCCCCCCCCCCCCCCCAAAAAAAAAAAGAGTGGGAGGGGGTCGGGAGTAATTTTGGGGGTTGATGTACTTAATCATTTTGCCCTTCCTTATCAGTCAGTGTCTGCTTAATCTCAATAATCCCTCATTTTTGTTAAAGCCCAAAAGAAACAGGATTGATAAAACAAAAAAACAAATAAAGGAATATTTCATGTCTTCTGTGTTTTGTATAAAATCCGCTTTGGCTACCTAATCATCAGACAATCCCGATTTCAAACCAAGACCCCTGTCCAAAAAATGGCCTTACGGCTTCTCCGAAAACACAATTGATTGTGTTTGTCCTTTTCATTCCTTCTGACAGAATAAAAGAAGGGAAAAACCAAACATAGTGGTAATGTCACTGAGTGGCGGAGGGTGTAAACAGTATTAGAATGAGAGAGTGGTCAGTTGGCAGCAGCATGAGTAGTTTACAGAGTGGCACAATGATAATGAGGTGGCAGAAGCATGAGTAGGCCACAGGGTGGCACAATGACATATTGTGGAGGTGGCAGCAGCATGAGTAGGCCACAGATTGGCACAATTACTGAGTGTGGAGGTGGCAGAAGCAACAGCAGCAGCATCAGGCCGGAGAGTGGCACAATGACATAATTTTGAGGTGGCGGCAGCTAGGTGACATAATGAGGAGGTGGAGGTAGCAGCAGCATCAAGCCAGAGAGTGACATGGTGACATAGCTTGGAGGTACACAGCAGCAGCAGCATGAGGAGACCTGAGTGGTGAGGTGGCAGCAGCATCTGAAGGCTACACAATGGCCCAGTGAAGAGTGGGGAGGTGGATGCCAATATCAGTCGCTGGTAAAGATGGCGGATGATAGAAGGAGCAGCTGGCAGCAGGTGTGGTATCAGGCAGGTGGCAGCTTCAGAATAGTACCTGAGGCAGGTAGCCAGAGGAATCTAGGGTTCACAGTCTGCTCCAGGTGCTGCTGCTGGTGAGTACCTTCCTTACTAGGTGGGTGGAGAAAGCTGCTCATCAACGACTCCAGACTCAGGTTGCTGCTGATGGAGCTGGTACTGCTCCTACCCCACCACTCCCTCACACAGCAGCCCGAGGCAGTGGTACGTGCCGCTAAGGAACCCCCCCAATCAGACCTACGAGAGGATAGGACGAAGGCGCAGATACGATCTCTCTATCACTGCATATGGCTGGCAACTCCTCACAACGGCTCTGCAAGTCCGCTGCCTTGGGATAACCTTTGGCTCCAATCTGTCCTTCAAACCGCACATCCAAACCCTTACCCTTGTCTCCACCTGAAAAATATCTCCCGAATCCGCTCATTACTTACATTGAAAGAATAAAAATGCTTGTCCATGCCCTTGTCATCTCACGCCTAGACTATTTCAACATCCTTCCCTGTGCCTCCCCAGTCTAGCACCTCGCTCTCCTCCAATCCATCCTTAACTTTGCTGCCCTCTGATTCACCTCTCTCCATTCGTTACTCCTCATGCCTCTCCCCTCTGTCAATCACTTCACTGGCTACCCATTGCCCAGTTCAAGTTAGTAACCTTGGCCTACAAGGCTCTCCATAACCTCCCTTCCCCTCCATACATCTCTGCCTTAATCCCTAGATACCTCCCCTCACGCAATCTAGGCTCCTCACAGGACCTTCTCGTCTGCTATCCTCTTAAGTCTGCTCGTTCACTATAACCGGTCTCCAAGCTTCTCCTCCCGTACTCCCCATCACTCTAGAACTCACTGCCCCAAACACACAGAGTCTCCTCCACCTCCCTAGCCTCAAAGGTAACATGAAAACCCTATCTCATCAGAGGATTGCCTATAACCAACAACAACCAATGTGCACTACTCCACCCCACAAAACATGGTCACTCCCCCTCACCTCCTGTCTCTTTCCTCCTTCACTGTAGACTGTAAGCCCTCAAGGGCAGGGCCCTCTCTCCCTCTGGACCAGTTGTTAGTTAGTTATAGTCATCTTGTACTTGTTTGACCTATGTTATATATATAACCGCCTCAATTGTACATCGCTCTAGAAATAAGGGAACTCCAAAAGAAATAATAATAATAATACTTGAGTTTGTCCTCCTTTTTGGCAGGTGAAAAAAGGCCCCCATTTTGGACCGGTAGCGAGAGTACAAGAGGGTGGAGAGCCAGAAGTCAGCCGGATGGTGACTATTCGACTGTCACTACCCAGACAAATCAGCATGCCGCGGGCCATCTGCGCAAGTGACTCTGAGGGACCTCCTACCTCCATCTCCAATCTATATTGCCACGGTGTGTCTGGGTTATCTGCCTCATCTTCCTCATCTCCCTCTACCTCCTCTGGCTGCTTCTGCTCTTCATCTTCTGTCACCTGGATAGAAAAACCACTCATTTTGCCAGACATATCTTTTGCTCCAATGTCCTCCTCCAGTTCAGCCCCCACCGGACTCATTTGGTCGTTAGATGTAGTTGCCCCGTCTCCAGTCCCCTGACCAGACAGATTTTGCAGCATCTGTTCCAGGACATGAAGCAGTGGAATGATGTTGTTCATCCCGTAGTCCTGGCGACTGACAAATAACGTGGCCTCCTCAAAGGTCCTGAGCAAATGGCAGGTGTCACGCATGAGCTGCCACTGGCTCGCTTGGATCATCAAGAAATCATTAATGACCTTTCTCTGTTCATAGAGTCGGTCCAAAGGGTAGAAACATTGCATATCAGCCTATGTTGGGGGAGGCCATTTTGCTGCTGCAGCTAAGGGTGTGCTTGGTGGTGTAGGAATGGCTGAAGGGCATGCAAAGTTTCCTGGCCATTTTTAGAATATCTTGCAGATAGAGGGCCTGAGGAACCGTTTGACAACAAGTTTAAACACGTGTGCCATGCAAGGCGCATGGCTCAGCCCTCCTCAGCGCAGTGCGGACACCATGTTCTTTCCATTGTCTGTCACCATGGTTCCGATTTTCAGTTATCGTGGAGAAAGTCAGGAATCAATTTTGTCTTTTATGACGCGAAGCAGTTCCTCCCCTGTGAGACTTTATTCACCCAGACAATCCAGGTGTAGAACTGCATGACACTGCTGTGCCCTGCACATGTGGTATGCTGGTGGAGTACTAAGACTTGTCGCTGCAGTGTAGGCTGAGGTGGTGGAGGAGGCGGACATTGGTGCAGGATCAGCAGTTTGACAACGTGGAGGAGAAAGTGGCGTCTCCGGTCCAAGTTGCTGGTGTGGCTGGGCAGGAAGCACATTCACCTAGTGGGCCGTAAAGAACATGTACAGTCTCTAACCGTATTTACAGCTCCACACGTCCATGCTGCCGTGCACTTTGGAAGACACCGACAGGCTCAAGGACTGGCCCACCTTCTCTTCCACATAATTGTGCAGGGCTGGTACTGCCTTTTTGGAAAAGAAAGGATGGCTTGGCTCCACCTCGCCTTGGCACAAGCCATCAGTTCTCTGTATGTTGCAGAGTCCACCACTTGAAAAGGGAGGGACTGCAGTATCACCAACTTGGGCAGGAGCATGGTCAGCTTCTGCGCCGTAGGATGGCTGGATGCATACTGCTGTCTCTTGGCAATCATCTCGGTTAATGACTGCTGGCGCAATGAGTGGTGAGGAGCAGCAGTATCTGCACCGATAGATGATGGGAAAGACAGATAGCTCCCTTCGGCAGAGGTGGTGGAGCCTTGACTTCCTGAAATGGTATGCATGCCACTGGGTGCTGCTGATGTTGCTGCGGCAGGATGGACCACCACATATGAGACACGTTTCTCCCAGGCCACTGGATGGTGATGCTGCATATGTTGACGCAAGCCGGTGGCGGCAACGACCCAAGGGGCCACGCTTCACTTTCTGCCCACAGATTCTACATATACCAATGTTCGCCTCCTCTGGTGACTTGGCAAAAAACTGCCACACCTCCAAGTAGGTGACTTTACCACCAACGTTCCGCACTGACTGACTGCTACTGCTGCTGTAAGCCCCTGCGCTGGTACTTTCTGGGACGTAAGGGACCTGAGAAGCGAATGGTCTACCCCGTGGCCGTTTGGCTCCCGACCTCGCATCATCAATTAGTGTTTGCCCGTCACTGCTGTTCTCCTCAACAGTCTCGATTTACAGAGCCTGACTGCTCGCAACATAACCTTCCATGCCACTCTCCTCATCACTACTTGTCCGCCTACTGCAAGAAGCAGCGGATGTCTGCCCCACCTCTTTGCTGCCAAGTAGCTGCTCACTGTCCTCAAATAGTTCATCCTCACTGTATAGTGGTACAGAGCCCACAACACATAGTAGTTCTCTGACTGAGGGAACCGAATGGGACAGAGGCAGGTTGAGGATGGGTGAAGGCCCCTGACCTGCTCCCAGGCCATGCCAAATAAGGGTTGGGTCTGAAAAACCCACAGACTCTTGGCTGGGGTTGTCAGATGCCATCTAGGAGGAAGTGGATGACCTAGTCAACCATTCAAGAACTGTTGGCTTGGTGGTCAACACACGGTTGCTAGATGACACCGGTAGCTCTGGCCTCGCCGTGTGACCCCTGCCGCGATGTCCCTTTACTGTGCCACGACCTGTGCCTGCTCCAGGAACATTTGTGCCAATACCCCTCCCATTTGAAGGACCTGTTACCTCTCTGTGTGACATACTGTTTGATCAAAAATTTACAATAAAACAAACTCTGTTTAATGTAGATGTGTATATGACAAATACAACAGCTGTATTTCAAAGATGTTTCACCTTATAAGTAGCAAAAGTAACTCTTTGGCGCAGAGAACAATATCCCAAAATAATAACCTGCCTGTAATGGAGATGTGTGTGTATATGAAAAAAACACAAGCTGTATTTCAAAGGTTTCTTTTAGACAAATAAGTTATTTGACAAAATTACTGCTGACACCCTCTCCACTCTTTCGGGGGGTAGGTGGGATCTATATGTATCAGTGTTTAACAGAACAGTTTATGTCATAATCTGTGGAATCATCTGATGACGGTGTAAAAGGAGTGCGCTATTTGATTCTATAGTGGGGTCTGGGCCCTCAGCTCGGATCTTTCTAGCTGACGCTGACATCACCTTATAATAAAGATACAGGTTTAGAACAGCACCAGATGTCCTCCGCTTCCGTTCATACAACACTTTCCATGCATCAGACCGCCAAAGAAAGAGGGAGGCCCATCCCTCATATCCAGATATCGATAAACAACATACAGAATGGCGTCAGCATCAGTGTTCTTTATTGCAAGATCCCAGAGTACAAAAATAGCAGCAACGTTTCGACTCACAAGCGAGTCTTTGTCAAGCTGACATTACCTTGTCAGGTGAGGGGAGAGGTGAGTATAACTTTTTTATTTTAAACTGGCACTAGTATGCTTATGAAAAAAAAGTGGACAACACCCTAATCGTCAATAAAAAGCAGCCTTACAGGGAACCTGTCACACTGAACACGTTATATGATCTGCTGGCAGCAGAAGCTGAGCAGATTGAAAAATAGTTTTTAGGGGAAAAATTCAGCACACTTATATTTTATTAATTTAACTTATAACTTACTACTTATTCTGGATTAAGGAGTCCAGTGGGCAGTTTTATCATTGATTGACAGCCTTCCTTGTACGAGTGTGCATTTAGAAATAGCTGTCAGTCACTGATAAGACTGCCCACTGGACTCTTTAACTCAGAATAAGCAGTAAATTAAATGAATACATTACAAGTTCTTCTAAATCCTTCTCCACAAAAACTTATCAATCTGCTCTGCTCTTCCTGCTCTATAATATTGCCTGCAGATAAGATAACATGTTCACAGCGACAGGTTCCCTTTAACAATCTTTGTAACAAACACCTATAGAAAGAAGATCCTGTGGGTAAGTGAATAACTATAGGCCAGGCCAACATAGGAGGTGCAAAACAGACATTGTCTCAAAAGGCCATGTGGATGCAGG